>CM042400.1:34906910-34916910 GCA_023634145.1 Thymallus thymallus | reverse complement strand
TACCACACACACACACCATACCACACACACACACACACACACACACACACACACACACACACACACACACACCATACCACACACACACACACACACACACACACACACACACACACACACACACACACACACACACACACACCATACCACACACACACACACACACACACCATACCACACACACACACACACACACACACACACACACACACACACACACACACACACACACACACACACACACACACACACACACACACACCATACCACACACACACACACACACACACCATACCACACACACACACACACACACACACACACACACACACACACACACACACACCATACCACACACACACACACACACACACACACACACACACACACACACACACACACACACACACACACACACACACACACACACACACACACACACACACACACACACCATACCACACACACACACACACACACACACACACACACACACACACACCATACCACACACACACACACACACACACACACACACACACACACACACACACACACACACACACACACACACACACACACACACCATACCACACACACACACCATACACACACACACACACCATACCACACACACACACACACACACACACACACACACACACCATACCACACACACACACACACACACACACACACACACACACACACACACACACACACACACACACACCATACCACACACACACACACACACACACACACCATACCACACACACACACACACACACACACACCATACCACACACACACACACACACACACACACACACACACACACACACACACACACACACACACACACACACACACACACACACACACACACACACACACACACACACACACACACACACACACACACACACACACCATACCACACACACACACACACACACACACCATACCACACACACACACCATACCACACACACACACCATACCACACACACACACACACAATATTGAAGCAACTTCATCATCATCACTATCATAAAAAACCTTACACAGTGACAGTGTGTGTGTGTGTGTGTGTGTGTGTGTGTGTGTGTGTGTGTGTGTGTGTGTGTGTGTGTGTGTGTGTGTGTGTGTGTGTGTGTGTGTGTGTGTGTGTGTGTGTGTGTGTGTGTGTGTGTGTGTGTGTGTGTGTGTGTGTGTGTGTGTGTGTGTGTGTGTGTGTGTGTGTGTTTGTGTGTGTGTGTACCTACCTTCCACAGTGACAGTGTAGTAGTGTGTGATGGATCCATGTATGTTTGAAGACAGACACTCGTACTCTCCGTCTGCCTCCTGGGTTATACTGTTAAACCGAAGCCACCTGTCGTGGTTCTCTTTCCTGGCTCCTGGCTCCAACGGATTACCATCCATACGCTTCCACACTACCGAAGGAGTAGGGCTGAGGCAGGGAGGGAGGGAGGGAGGAAGGGCAGTTGGGGGGTCGGGGAGTGGAGAGATGACCATCAGTCCTGTCTCCTCATTGTCATGGTAATATTATCATGACATTCCATTTATCATCATGGCAACGGCCATCAACAGAGCTTTTTATAGCAATGCAGAAATCCCTTGCTGAATTGTTTTAATTTTTTTGATTTATACAGAGAAATCAGTCTGAGACCAAGGCCTCTTTTACAGCTGAGCCCTGTGTACACAACAAGTCAATTACAAATAACAATTAAAATGTGTGCTTAATACAGGCAAAATTAAAAACATGTTTTGAAACTCGTAAGAATGTTTCAGATGAACTACATGTTCACTCATTAGATGGTTCTCCAATCCAACGTGTTCCCGCATATAAATTCTTAGGCATTTGGATTGATATGGATTTTACATTCAAAAACATGTAGACGAGCTCGTTAAGAAGCTAAGATTTAAAGTTGGCTTTTCCTACAGAAACAGATGATGCCTTTCTCTAAACTGTAGGAAGCAGATTATTCAGTCAAACTTTGTATCTGTTCTTGATAATGGTGATGTTATTTATCAAAGTGCAGCTGATGCTACTCTTCAACCTCTGGATCTACTGTATTGCCCTTAGATTTGTTACAGGTGATGTGTTGTCTCTCTTGTCATGATGTATGTTTTGTCCTATATTTTTATTTTATTTATTTATATTTTTAATCCCCGCCCCCGTCCCTGCAGGAGGCCTTTTGTCTTTTGGTAGGCCGTCATTGTAGATAAGAACTAGTTCTTAACTGACTTGCCTAGTTAGATAATGGTTAAATAATGGTTAAATAAAGGTTAAATAATGGTTAAATAAAGGTTAA
Organism: Thymallus thymallus; assembly: GCA_023634145.1. Taxonomy (NCBI): domain Eukaryota; kingdom Metazoa; phylum Chordata; class Actinopteri; order Salmoniformes; family Salmonidae; genus Thymallus; species Thymallus thymallus. Next base: position 34,914,592 of record CM042400.1, on the reverse strand, counting down.
ATAAAGGTTCAAAATGAAATAGAACAAAACAATGATATAGCAATCCCCGGCCACGTGGTGTTGTACGTAATAAACTGTAACACTGTACAAAACATTAGGAACACCTTCCTAATACTGAGTTGCACCCCATGTCTCAATTGTCTCAAGGCTTAAAAATCCTTCTTTAACCTGACTCCTCCCCTTCATCTACACTGATTGAAGTGGATTTAACCTGTCTCCTCCCCTTCATCTACACTGATTGAAGTGGATTTAACCTGTCTCCTCCCCTTCATCTACACTGATTGAAGTGGATTTAACCTGTCTCCTCCCCTTCATCTACACTGATTGAAGTGGATTTAACCTGACTCCTCCCCTTCATCTACACTGATTGAAGTGGATTTAACCTGTCTCCTCCCCTTCATCTACACTGATTGACGTGGATTTAACCTGTCTCCTCCCCTTCATCTACACTGATTGAAGTGGATTTAACCTGTCTCCTCCCCTTCATCTACACTGATTGAAGTGGATTTAACCTGTCTCCTCCCTACATCTACACTGATTGAAGTGGATTTAACATGTGACATCAATAAGGGATCATAGCTTTCACCTGGATTCACCTGGTCAGTCTATGTCATGTAAAGAGTTCCTAACTCAGTGTGATATATACACATACGTAAAGCCCTTTAGCTGTGGTACCAGGCTGTGGTACCAGGCTGTGGTACCAGGCTGTGGTACCAGGCTGTGGTACCAGGCTGTGGTAGTTAATGTAGATAGTTATAATGTATTTAACAGTAATATTTATACGTACAGTCCTTTAGGTATACACTCCAATACCAGGCTGTGGCCCCTGAGGGCCAGGTGAGAGCTCTGGAGGCCCTGAGGTTGCATCAGCTGGGGCTTCCTGCCGCGAGCCACGTCATTACCTACAGACAGGAAATACATCACATCACTTTTTATACATAACTTCCTGCTATGAGCCACATCATGGCCAAAGAAGGTGGATATTTATTAAGATGAACGACTCAAGCCGTTCACCATTGTAAAAAAAAAAAAAATCAAGCTTCCTGTCTGTGGAAGTAGGAATTGCTTCTCTCATGTGAGCAGTTCCTCCATAATATCTGGCATGCTCACATGAAAGAGTGAACAGCTGGCTCTGGTCTACTTAGTGTCCCCTCCCAGATCAGGACAAATGAGCCAGTGAGATGTTTCGCTCTGGGGCACCCCCTCCGCGGGAAAGGGGCAATGAGCAGACCAGAGTGGCCCTGCCAGGTCAGAAAAAACAAGGAAGACGAATGTCTCGCTTTCTTTTCCGTCTCTGACATTACCTAGAGACAGGAAATACATCATCACTCCTGCATCACTTCCTGCTCCCATAACATTACCTGGAGAATTACTTTAGAAATACTAGAGAAATACGAGAGAAATGTGAAGTTTGAAATTAAATAAATGTGCTAATCTGTGTGATTGTTAATGAGACAACTGATGGCTACAACCATCAGACTAGTAGTAGTAGTTCAAAGTAGAATAATACAAACTGTGTTAGACATTAACATTACACACTTACTGCTCTATATGTAGTGGAATAATATAGTTAGTCTCTAGTGTGTATGAAGGTAGTCTCTAGTGTGTATGAAGGTAGTCTCTAGTGTGTATGAAGGTAGTCTCTAGTGTGTATGAAGGTAGTCTCTAGTGTGTATGAAGGTAGTCTCTAGTGTGTATGAAGGTAGTCTCTAGTGTGTATGAAGGTAGTCTCTAGTGTGTATGAAGGTAGTCTCTAGTGTGTATGAAGGTAGTCTCTAGTGGTAGTCTCTAGTGTGTATGAAGGTAGTCTCTAGTGTGTATGAAGGTAGTCTCTAGTGTGTATGAAGGTATTCTCTAGTGTGTATGAAGGTAGTCTCTAGTGTGTATGAAGGTAGTCTCTAGTGTGTATGAAGGTAGTCTCTAGTGTGTATGAAGGTAGTCTCTAGTGTGTATGAAGGTAGTCTCTAGTGTGTATGAAGGTAATCACTAGTGTGTATGAAGGTAGTCTCTAGTGTGTATGAAGGTAGTCTCTAGTGTGTATGAAGGTAGTCTCTAGTGTGTATGTATACGTACTAGGTGTGACATTGAGTGAGATGGGTTCTTTAGGCAGGATGGTCCTGGCAGCGACGTATTGAGCATTACATGTGTAGTCATCTCGACTGTCACTCTTCAAAACGTTGGCAAAGTACAAGTTCCCATCCAGACCTGTCGTCACACGTTCACTCTGACCTATATGGAGCATTTCTGGTGGAGAGGGAGAGGGAGAGGGAGAGGGAGAGGGAGAGGGAGAGAGAGAGAGAGAGAGAGAGAGAGGGGGGGGAGGGGGAGGGAGAGGGAATGAAGCAGTGAGAAAGGAAGAGGAGGAACAGAATGTTAAATTAGCAGAATGTTTCCAGACATGCCATTATGCAAATCTTATGCCATATTGGTTTACAAAAAATATAATATATATAATATATACAAAGTTTGGAATATTACTCATTCAAGGGTTTTTCTTTATTTGCACTATTTTTTACATTGTAGAATAAAAGTGAAGACATCAAAACTATGACATAACACATATGGAATCATGTAGTAACCAAAAAAGTGTTTAACAAATCAAAATATATTTTATATTTGAGACTCTTTAAAGTAGCCACCCTTTGCCTCGATGACAGCTTTGCACACTTTTTGCATTCTCTCAACCAGCTTCACGAGGTAGTCACCTGGAATGCATTTCAATTAACAGGTGTGCCTTGTTAAAAGTACATTAGTGGAATTTCTTTCCTTCTTAATGTGTTTCAGCCAATCAGTTGTGTTGTGACAAGGTAGGGGTGGTATACAGAAGACAGACATATTTGGTAAAAGACCAAGTCCATATTATGGCAAGAACAGCTCAAATAAGCAAAGAGAATCAACAGTCCATCATTACTTTAAGTCAATGCGGAAAATGTCAAGAACTTTGAAAGTTTCTTCAAGTCGCAAAAACCACAACTGAGCAAGAGGACAAGTACATTAGAGTGTCTACTTTGAGAAACAGATGCCTCACAAGTCCTCAACTGGCAGCTTCATTAAATAGTACCCGCAAAACACCAGTCTCATCGTCAACAGTGAAGAGGCGACACTGGGATGCTGGCCTTCAAGGGAGAGTTGCAAAGAAAAAGCCCAAAAGTATTAATATGTATCGTACCAGTCAAAAGTTTGGACACACATATATATATTGAGAAGTATGTAAAAAAGTATGTTTTAGTCTCGATCACAATTGTAACCAATGGGAACATCCAGTATAGTGCTCTGCCTATATTAAAATGAACTTACATTTAGCCCCAAAATCTACTGTATTTACACTACATCACCAACAGTATGTGGACACCACTTCAAATGAGTGGATTCTATTTCAGCCACACCCTTTGCTGACAGGTGTATAAAATCAAGCACACCGCCATGCAATCTCCATAGAGAAACGTTGGCAGTAGAATGGCCTTACTGAAGAGCTCAGTGACTTTCTACGTGGCACCGTCATAGGATGCCACCTTTTCAACAAGTCAGTTTGTCAAATTTACGCTCTGCTAGATTTCTTCAGCCCCAATATTCTTCCCGACCAGGTGTACACCTGTACATATAACCTACTGCAATGTCAGACCCAATTGTCATAGAAATAGGTGTACTTCTGCATTTCAGCCCGTCTTTGGGCGGCAGGTCTAAATGTACCGAAGCCTGAATTCTCATAAACTGTAAACCATGTTTACCCCTTCACCTTAGCTCAGGTGCTCCTATAAACCAGGTTTACCCTTCACCTTAGCTCAGGTGCTCCTATAAACCAGGTTTACCCTTCACCTCAGCTCAGGTACTCCTATAAACCAGGTTTACCCTTCACCTCAGCTCAGGTACTCCTATAAACCAGGTTTACCCTTCACCTCAGCTCAGGTACTCCTATAAACCAGGTTTACCCTTCACCTCAGCTCAGGTACTCCTATAAACCAGGTTTACCCTTCACCTCAGCTCAGGTACTCCTATAAACCAGGTTTACCCTACAACTTTAACTTCTCTAGGGCTGTAAAGTACAAACTGTTTTTTTCTCACTATTGTGACCGATTGGATTAAATGGGTTAATAAAATGGAATTAGACTGCAACGCACAAGTAGTTAACTAGACTGAAACACAAACGGCCACACACACACACCACACACACACACACACACACACACACACACACACACACACACACACACACACACACACACACACACACACACACACACACACACACACACACACACACACACACACCTCAGACACACACACACACCTCAGACACACACACACCTCAGACACACACACACACCTCAGACACACACACACACACACACACACATATCCAGTTCTTACTCTTGTCCATCCAGTGTATTTTAGGGATGGTGGAGCTCTTGGGAGGGTTGCAGTGGAGAACAACACTATCACCTTCCTCTGCCGTTATACGAGATCCCTTCTGCTTAGGGAGGGTCGGAGTCACTGTAACACATCATCACCATCATCACCACCATCATCATCATCATCATCATCATCATCACCACCATCATCATCATCATCATCACCATCATCATCATCATCACCACCATCATCACCATCATCACCATCATCATCATCATCATATTACATGTTATATTGTATCACATTGGACAGCGTCTCTAAAATACACACATTAATATAAGCCTATGTTGGCAAGTGACAATTTAAAAATGATCGTTATAATATTAACATGTTATAATTGATTATATTTCACACTGATGGGTGTGGTCTATGGGTTGGTGTCTGGGACACTGATGGGTGGGGTCTATGGGTTGGTGTCTGGGACACTGATGGGTGGGGTCTATGGGTTGGTGTCTGGGTTACTGATGGGTGTGGTCTATGGGTTGGTGTCTGGGACACTGATGGGTGTGGTCTATGGGTTGGTGTCTGGGTTACTGATGGGTGTGGTCTATGGGTTGGTGTCTGGGACACTGATGGGTGGGGTCTATGGGTTGGTGTCTGGGTTACTGATGGGTGTGGTCTATGGGTTGGTGTCTGGGACACTGATGGGTGGGGTCTATGGGTTGGTGTCTGGGACACTGATGGGTGGGGTCTATGGGTTGGTGTCTGGGACACTGATGGGTGGGGTCTATGGGTTGGTGTCTGGGTTACTGATGGGTGTGGTCTATGGGTTGGTGTCTGGGACACTGATGGGTGTGGTCTATGGGTTGGTGTCTGGGTTACTGATGGGTGTGGTCTATGGGTTGGTGTCTGGGACACTGATGGGTGGGGTCTATGGGTTGGTGTCTGGGTTACTGATGGGTGTGGTCTATGGGTTGGTGTCTGGGACACTGATGGGTGTGGTCTATGGGTTGGTGTCTGGGTTACTGATGGGTGTGGTCTATGGGTTGGTGTCTGGGACACTGATGGGTGTGGTCTATGGGTTGGTGTCTGGGACACTGATGGGTGTGGTCTATGGGTTGGTGTCTGGGACACTGATGGGTGGGGTCTATGGGTTGGTGTCTGGGACACTGATGGGTGTGGTCTATGGGTTGGTGTCTGGGACACTGATGGGTGTGGTCTATGGGTTGGTGTCTGGGACACTGATGGGTGGGGTCTATGGGTTGGTGTCTGGGACACTGATGGGTGTGGTCTATGGGTTGGTGTCTGGGACACTGAAGGGTGGGGTCTATGGGTTGGTGTCTGGGACACTGATGGGTGGGGTCTATGGGTTGGTGTCTGGGACACTGATGGGTGGGGTCTATGGGTTGGTGTCTGGGACACTGATGGGTGGGGTCTATGGGTTGGTGTCTGGGACACTGATGGGTGTGGTCTATGGGTTGGTGTCTGGGACACTGATGGGTGTGGTCTATGGGTTGGTGTCTGGGACACTGATGGGTGTGGTCTATGGGTTGGTGTCTGGGTTACTGATGGGTGTGGTCTATGGGTTGGGGGTGGGGTTATTGTTTAAGATGGTCATACTATGGATCATTTGGCTATTTGATTTTGAATTGTAAGACCTCTTTAGGTTTACAACAAATATTTAAACATTATTTGATTTGGCCTTTATTTCTATAACCCAGAGAAACGCATTGAATAACATATTCATAAATGGCCAAAAAGACAGTCAAAAAAATCATCATAAGGAATAAGAATAAGTTGTAGTGTCTGTCATATATAGGAGATATAAGATGTTGTAGTGTCTGTCATATATAGGAGATATAAGATGTTGTAGTGTCTGTCATATATAGGAGATATAAGATGTTGTAGTGTCTGTCATATATAGGAGATATAAGATGTTGTAGTGTCTGTCATATATAGGAGATATAAGATGTTGTAGTGTCTGTCATATATAGGATATATAAGATGTTGTAGTGTCTGTCATATATAGGAGATATAAGATGTTGTAGTGTCTGTCATATATAGGAGATATAAGATGTTGTAGTGTCTGTCATATATAGGAGATATAAGATGTTGTAGTGTCTGTCATATATAGGAGATATAAGATGTTGTAGTGTCTGTCATATATAGGAGATATAAGATGTTGTAGTGTCTGTCATATATAGGAGATATAAGATGTTGTAGTGTCTGTCATATATAGGAGATATAAGATGTAGTGTCTGTCATATATAGGAGATATAAGATGTTGTAGTGTCTGTCATATATAGGAGATATAAAACAGCTCAGGAAATATTACACTTTTTATGCTTTTTTAGTTTTCCTGGTGTTGAGCATTCCTGCCTATCCTGACCCTGAGCCCGCCTGCTGTTTTGTACCTTTGCCCCAGATTAAGGCTAGTCCTAGACTAAATACAATATCCATTCTACAGATTAAGGCTAGTCCTAGACTAAATACAATATCCATTCTACAGATTAAGGCTAGTCCTAGACTAAATACAATATCCATTCAACCTGTGTGTGTGACAGTGCACATACTCTCGTTGCCATAGTGATGTCTGAGTGGCATCATGGCTTTCTCTAGTTGATGGTTGTCAGGGGAATGTCAATGAACTACTGTCAATGTACCGAGTCACCCAAGAGAGGGTGTGTGTGTGTGTGGTTGTGTGTGTGTGTGTGTGTGTGTGTGTGTGTGAGCCTCACGTTCAGTGATGAGTTTGATGGTGTGTGTCATGGCTGTTCCCAGGGTGTTGTCAGCGTAGCAACGGTAATGTCCTTGGTAATCGCTGAGCGGCTTGTCGCCATGGGCTGTGAAATTTCCAGAGCCCTTGTGTTCCATCCAGTTCAACTTCTGACCATCCTTTACCCAGCGGAAACTAGAGGGTGAAGAGAGGGGAGAGAGAAAGAGAGAGAGGGAGAGCAATTACATTTTGGAAACATCTGAAAAAACCGAGTCCCCTCATCCAGCTGGTCCTGGGGCTGAGTTCACAAACCTGTTCTACTAACACACTGAAGAACAGAGTCCCCTCATCCAGCTGGTCCTGGGGCTGAGTTCACTAACCTGTTCTACTAACACACTGAAGAACAGAGTCCCCTCATCCAGCTGGTCCTGGGGCTGAGTTCACTAACCTGTTCTACTAACACACTGAAGAACAGAGTCCCCTCATCCAGCTGGTCCTGGGGCTGAGTTCACTAACCTGTTCTACTAACACACTGAAGAACAGAGTCCCCTCATCCAGCTGGTCCTGGGGCTGAGTTCACTAACCTGTTCTACTAACACACTGAAGAACAGAGTCC
>CM042400.1:34864410-34901910 GCA_023634145.1 Thymallus thymallus | reverse complement strand
AGGAGAGGAGAGGAGAGGAGAGGGGAGGAGAGGAGAGGAGAGGAGAGGAGAGGAGAGGAGAGGAGAGGAGAGGAGAGGAGAGGAGAGGAGAGGAGAGGAGAGGAGAGGAGAGGAGAGGAGAGGAGAGGGAGAGGAGAGAGGAGAGGAGAGGAGAGGAAAGGAAAGGAAAGGAAAGGAAAGGAAAGGAAAGGAAAGGAAAGGAAAGGAAAGGAAAGGAAAGGAAAGGAAAGGAAAGGAAAGGAAAGGAAAGGAAAGGAAAGAGAAGAGAAGAGAAGGAGAGAGTGGCGGAGAGGGAGGAGAGGGAGGAGAGAGAGGAGAGGGAGGAGAGAGTCGAGAGAGTGGCGGAGAGGGAGGAGAGAGAGGAGAGAGAGGAGAGAGAGAGAACAGAGAGGGGGAGCAGAGATTAATATCACTTTAATGAGTCAAAGTTCTGTCTGTTATCTCCCTCCAACAACCAGGAGGGTTGAGAGGGAGGAGGGGTTGTGAGAGTAGAGGGGTGGACAGAAGGGAGCGGGGTGGAGAGGCGGGTGGGGTGGAGTTAGGAGGGGGTGGAGAGAGACGGTGGGGTGGAGTTAGGAGGGGGTGGAGAGAGACGGTGGGGTGGAGTTATGAGGGGGTGGGGAGGCGGGTGGGGTGGAGTTAGGAGGGGGTGGAGAGGCGGGTGGGGTGGAGTTAGGAGGGGGGTGGAGAGGTGGGTGGGGTGGAGTTAGGAGGGGGGTGGAGAGGCGGGTGGGGTGGAGTTAGGAGGGGGTGGAGAGGCGGGTGGGGTGGAGTTAGGAGGGGGTGGAGAGGCGGGTGGGGTGGAGTTAGGAGGGGGTGGAGAGGCGGGTGGGCTGGAGTTAGGAGGGGGTGGAGAGGCGGGTGGGGTGGAGTTAGGAGGGGGTGGAGAGGCGGGTGGGGTGGAGTTAGGAGGGGGTGGAGAGGCGGGTGGGCTGGAGTTAGGAGGGGGTGGAGAGGCGGGTGGGGTGGAGTTAGGAGGGGGTGGAGAGGCGGGTGGGGTGGAGTTAGGAGGGGGTGGAGAGAGACGGTGCGTTGATAGAGGGGAGTGGTGGATCTAGAGAGGGGGATGAGTGAGCGGAGGGGTAGAGAGAGGGTGGGTGGTAAATATATATATCTAGAGAGGGGGATGAGTGAGCGGAGGGGTGGAGAGAGGGTGGGTGGTAAATATATACTGACAGCTGGCTAATGTAGCCCCTCGTCCACCGTCCCCCACCGTCCCCCCCCAGATCCTATAATTACCCATCCTACTCAATACACTCCCCAAAACCTCCACTCCACACACACACACACCTGCTCCCTGGACCAGCAGGACTACATCAGAAGCGAGGGGGTGGGGAGGGGGGGCAGGTGCCAAAATAGCAGACTGACAAGATGGACAAGGAATAAGTTACGTGTCAGAGAGAGAGAGAGAGAGAGAGAGAGAGAGAGAGAGAGAGAGAGAGAGAAAGAGATGGGGAGGGAGATAGGGAGAGAGATGAGGAGAGAGCGAGAGAGTTGGAGGGATAGAGAGAGAGATGGTGAGAGAGCGAGAGAGAGAGAGAGAGAGAGAGAGACAGAGAGAAGGAGAGAGAGAGGAGAGAAGAGAGGAGAGGAGAGGAGAGAAGGGAGGAGAGAGGAGAGGAAAGGAGAGGAGAGAGGAGAAAGGAGAGAGAGAGATGGAGGCAGAGGTAGTGTGGGCTCCTGAGTTATTCTGCAAAAATATTAAATTATAGTTAGAGTGTGTCGCAGTTGGGACTCTGGGGTCCTTCTTCCTCAAAGGTCTGTCTGCCTTAGTGCAGACAGGCTTTCGTCTGAGAGACGCCCTAGCTCCTCTCGCAGCCACGTCCTGTGTTGCTAGGAGACGATAGCTCAGCGCTTAGTTTACAGACCAGATATAAAGTCTCTTCCTCCTCTCTCCTTAGTTTACAGACCAGATATCAAGTCTCTTCCTCCTCTCTCCTTAGTTTACAGACCAGATATCAAGTCTCTTCCTCCTCTCTCCTTAACTTTAATAAAACAATTCAGTCAATACGATACATTCACAAAATAAATTAAATACTCACAATCGTACTTGTAGTTCTCTGGCAGTCAGATGTTCACAAGTTTACAAAGTAAATAAAAAGGATTCTGTAAAGTATCTATGTAACAAGCCTGTTATACAGTATACTATCAGATGTCATGCATTAAGTTCTTCACCCTTGTTAAGTTCTAGAACAGTCCTTTTGTAACCTCATTCTTTCTGGCTCAACTCCAACTCACAGCCCCCCTCCAAGGTCACTGCCAGTTGAACTCCAACGTGAACCCGAGTCTGGACCTGAGCCAGAGCAAAACCACAGCTCTTATCTCTGTGAGTCTCCCTGCACCCTCCCAGAAGCACACACAAGACCATATTCAGACATCCTGTTCCCCTTCCTGTATACACCAGGCCTATAGTCAGCTAGACTATAGGCTTCTTCCTACCAGTTTAGGGATACACTGTCCAACTCGTACTATTCCCCTAAAATGCATACTAAACAGGTGATCCTCTTATTTTGGAACTACATATCTATTGGGAAGATTTGTTTTGTTAGGATCAAAAGGTGTCTATTCCATGTCTCGGTCTATGTCTCCTTCTGGGTCGGTGGGAACGTCACTCTCATTATACTCCCAGTCCTCTACATCACTGGCCTCATATTCCCAATCTTCAGAGGGGTTCCAAACCCATTGGTGAACCCCATCCTCCTCAGATCCTTCTCCAATCTGTAGGAGGTGTCCTAGGCTAATTAGATCTTCATCTGAGTCAGGAACATCCTCGTGGTGACCCCCAGGGCTAGGGTCAGGGGCAGTACCCTGATCCACAACAATAAATAAAGATAAACTGACATTTTTTCACAAGGATATACAGTTGAAGTCGGAAGTCATTAAAACTCATTTTCAAACAATGCACAGATTTCATGTTAACAAACCATAGTTTTGGCAAGTCTGTTAGGACATCTACATTGTGCATGACACAAGTCATTCTTTCAACAATTATTTAACTTAGAATTCACTATATCACAATTCCAGTGGGTCAGAAGATTACATACACTAAGATGACTGTGCCTTTAAACAGCTTGGAAAATTCCAGAAAATGATGATGGCTTGTGGATGTATTTCAAGGCCTACCTTCAAACTCAGTGCCTCTTTGCTTGACATCATGGGAAAATCAAAAGAAATCAGCCAAGACTTCAGAAAACAAATTGTAGAACTCCACAAGTCTAGTTCATCCTTGGGAGCAATTTCCAAACGCCTGAAGGTACCACGTTCATCTGTACAAACAATAGTACGAAAGTATAAATACCATGCGACCACGCAGCCGTCATACCGCTCAGGAAGGAGACGCGTTCTGTCTCCTAGAAATGAACGTACTTTGGTGTGAAAAGTGCAAATCAATCCCAGAACTACAGTAAAGGACCTTGTGAAGATGCTGGAGGAAACAGGTACAAAAGTATCTATATCCACAGTAAAACGAGTCCTATATCGACATAACCTGAAAGGCTGCTTGGCGTGGAAGAAGCCACTGCTCCAAAACGCCATAAAAAAGCCAGACTACGGTTTGCAACTGCACATGGAGACAAAGATCATACTTTTTGGAGAAATGTCCTCTGTCTGACCAGCGTTATGTTTGGAGGAAAAAGGGGGAGGCTTGCAAGCCGAAGAACACCATCCCAACCGTGAAGCACGCCTGGTAGCATGGTGTTGTGGGGGTGCTTTGCTGCAGGAGGGTCTGGTGCACTTCACAAAATAGATGGCATCATGAGGAAGGAAAATTATGTGGATATATTGAAGCAACATTTTAAGCCATCAGTCAGTAAGTTAAAGCTTGGTTACAAATGGTTCTTCCAAATGGACAATGACCCCAAGCATACTTCCAAAGTTGTTGCAAAATGGTTTAAGGACAACAAAGTCCCCCAGCCACATCATAATTGGGGCTGTTGTCAGAGGACAGACTAGGGTCCCCCAGCCACATCATAATTCACACGGGTACAAATGACCTGAGGGTCCAGCAGGAAAGGGTTGCCACAGAACTCAAGGGAGTGATTGAAAAAGCTTCTTCCACTTTCCCCAACACACAAGTGGTTATTTACCACCCTGCTACCACGAAAAGACATTAACCCTGCCACCATACAGAGGGTGAATGCAAGCATTTTGTGAGACTGTGCCTCAAAACCTAATGTCTACCTGGCCAACCACTCAACCCTGAACTTAAACAGTCTTTACGACCAGGTCCACCTCTACAAGGCAGCAATCCCAACTTTTGCCAGGACACTGAAGGACATCACCCTCGACCGTAGGCCCAGCACCTGACATAGGAGCGACGGAGCAACGGACACCCCGCCTAGACCAGTGAGACACACTCCCAGACCTGCAAGACCCCCTCCTGAAGGACCTGCACCGAGAGAACCCACTCCAAGAGGACCTACACCCAGACCATAGCATCACCAGCCACACACCAACCAGATAAGACCACCTCAAGCAAATCCTGGCCACACACTATGTAGGCCCCCCCATATAAGACCTATGCCTCTTCTGCCCCCATGCCCCCCGCCCCTGCGGCAAGGACCTCAACATGACAGCAGGATATATGCCCAGGCCGTGAGCAGAGCAACAGGCCCAACCCCCACTATTACACCCACCCAAGCACCATCCTGCGACCTAAGAGGTATGTATCAGATGCTCAACATGCTCTGCTCACACCTACTGTGATGGTCCGGGTCTAAACCACACAAAAACAACACTAGACACTATGGAACACAAAGCTTTTACTATCTCATCCTGGAATATAAGATCTGGGGTCATCTGCCTTTGGCCTGAAGAGCAGAGAATCCAGACTTCATCAAATAAATTGGAAATAAAAAGACATTGTCATCCTACAAGAAACATGGTTTAAATGTGACGGACCCACTGGTTCCCCTCTAGGTTACAGAGAGCTGGTAGTCCCATCCACCAAACTACCAGGTGTGAAACAGGGAGGAGAAGGTATGTTAATGTGGTATAGAGCAGACCTAACCCACTCTATTAAATTAGTCAAAACAGGAACATTTTACATCTGGCTAGAAATGTCCTCCTGTGTGCTGCCTATATCCCTCCACTAGAATCCCCATACTTTAATGAAGACAGCTTCTCCATCTTTGAGGGGGAGATCAACCATTTCCAGGCCCAGGGACATGTACTAGTCTATGGCGACCTAAATGACAGAACTGGACAAGAACCTGACACTCTCAGCACACATGGGGACAAACATCTACCTGGAGGTGACAGCATTCCCTCCCCCATATGCCCCCTAGACACAACTACGACAACATAACCAACAAAAACGGGTCACAACTCCTTCAGCTCTGTCGGACGCTGGGTCTGTACATAGTCAATGGAAGGCTTCGAGGGGACTCCTACGGTAGGTACACATATAGCTCATGTCTTGGCAGTAGTAGTATAGACTACTTTATCACTGACCTCAACCCAGAGTCTCTCAGAGCGTTCACAGTCAGTCCACTGACACCACTATCAGATCACAGCAAAATCACAGTCTACCTGAACAGAGCTATGCTCAATCATGAGGCATCAAAGCCAAAGGAACTTAATAATATTAAGAAATGCTATAGATGGAAGAAAAGTAGTGTTGAAAAACCGAATTAGCTCAATGTAATTGAAGAATCCATAGACTCTAACCACTTCTGGGAAAACTGGAAAACACTAAAAAAACAACAACATGAAGAGTTATCTATCAAAACAGAGATGTCTGGATAAACCACTTCTCCAATCTGTTTGGCTCTTTAACAAAGAACAAAGAGCAAATAAATATACATGATCAAATACAAATCTTAGAATCAACTATTAAAGACCAGAACCCACTGGATTCTCCAACTACATTACATTAAACTCTTTAACATCATCCTCAGCTCTGGCATCTTCCCCAATATCTGGAACCAAGGACTGATCACCCCAAACCACAAAAGTGGAGACACATTTGACCCCAATAACTACCGTGGGATATGAGTCAACAGCAACCTTGGGAAAATCCTCTGCATTATCATTAACAGCAGACTAGTTCATTTCCTCAGTGAAAACAATGTACTGCTTCTGTCCCCAACCAAGGAGGGCCTACAGCAGCACCTAGATCTTCTGCACAGTAAAACCAAAATAATGGTGTTCCAAAAAAGTCCAGTTTCCAGGACCGAAAATACAAATTCCATCTAGACACCGTTGCTCTAGAGCACACAAAAAACGATACATACCTCGGCCTTAACATCAGCGCCCCAGGTAACTTCCACAAGGCTGTGAACGATCTGAGAGACAAGGCAAGAAGGGCCTTCTATGCCATTAAAAGGAACACAACATAACATTCAACATACCAATTAGGATCTGGCTAAAAATACTTGAATCAGTTCTAGAACTCATTGCCCTTTATGGTTGTGAGGTCTGGGGTTCTGCTCACCAACCAAGAATTCACTAAATGGGACAAACACCAAATTGAGACTCTGCATGCAGAATTCAGCAAAAATATCCTCCGTGTACAACGTAAAACACCAAATAATGCATGCAGAGCAGAATTAGGCAGATACCTGATAATTATCAAAATCCAGAAAAGAGAGAGAGAGATGAACCTGGAGAAGAGTCCCTTAAGCAAGCTGGTCCTGGGGATTTGTTCACAAACACAATTAGACCCAACCAAATCATGAGAAAACAAAAAGAGAATTACTTGACACATTGGAAAAAATTTACAAAAAACCAGAGCAAACTAGAATGATATTTGGCCCTAAACAGAGACTACACAGTGGCAGAATACCTGACCACTGTGACTGACCCAAACGTAATGAAAGCTTTGACTATGTACAGACTCAGTGAGCATAGCCTTGCTATTGAGAAAGGCCGCCGTAGGCAGACCTGGCTCTCAAGAGTAGACAGACTATGTGCACACTGCCCACACTGAGGTGGTAACTGAGCTGAGAGAGAGACAGAGAAGGATAGACAATCACATATCACAGTCGTATCCCAACCACGTATCACATACATAATACAATACATAATACAATACATAATATATACAAATGTCTGTGTCTCTTCACAGTCCCCGTCGTGCAGTAAGGTGTTCTTTTATCAGTTTTTATTGCTAGTTTGAGTTACCTGGATGGCAGAGAGTTCCATGTAGTCATGGCTCTATTTAATACTGTTTCCTAGCCTCTGTTCTGGACCTGGGCACTGTGAAGAGACCTCTGGTTGCATGTCTTGTGTGGTACCACTGAGTGTCCGAACAGTGTGACAACTGCTTGAACAGACAGTTCGGTACCTTCAACACATCAACAACTCGCACTAAGACCAATAGTGATGCAGTCAATCTCTCCTCAACTCCGAGCCAGGACAATTTGACATGCATGTTCCTGACATTCGTACATCTAAGTGCAATACGTTCTGCTCTGTTCTGGACCAACTGCTAATTTCCTGTGTCCTTGTCTTCCACAATAGTCCAGGTGCAACACAACTAGGGTCTGTAGGACCTGTCTGGTCGACTGAGATGTTAAGAAAGTAGATCAACACCTTACCATGGACAAACCTCTTCCCATTGAACAACTTTTAAGTTTATATGTTTTGAACATGAAGGCTTGCTATCTAGGGTTACACCCAGCAGTTTAGTCTCCTCACATTATTCAATAATAGATGTAGATGAGGTTTTAGGGTTGAGTCGAGTGATTTGTCCCAAAAAGCTAGTTACCCATTCTAAAACTGACCAGAGAGCTCCATTAACGGTGGTAGTTATTTTTTGACTGTTTCAGCAGACGTTTATACTGTTGAGTTGTCAGCATACATAGACACAGAAAACAATAATGGTCCAAGGGGGTCCAGTGCTTCCTGCTATTTAAATATTCATGACCTCCAGCTGTGCTATAGAGTAAAAAAAGGAGGGGGGGCCTAATGTCTTTCTCAAACACACAAGCACGTGCAAATAGGCACGAGGCACGCATAAATATGAATATCCATCATTTCTTGGAGAACAATGGATCTTTGTCTTCTCTGTCAAGGCTAATCCCAATAGCAGCCTGAGAACATTTATCTCAATACATTGAAGTCAATGGGAAAATATGAGAATCACAGGGGTGATGTTTTTCTCCATACATTGAAGTCAATGGGAAAAGATGAACATCACAGGGGTGATGTTTTTCTCCATACATTGCAGTCAATGGGAAAAGTTTCTCACTATAGGTACTTGGTATCTGATAGATGACAAGTTATCTTTTGAAACATACATTGACAATTTAACAAAGAAGCGAGATCTATGATTGTTTTTTTTTTATATATAGAAATTAATCCTGCCTCGGATCTTTTCAAACAACTAATATCCCTGTAATAGACTATGATAACATTATTAACAACTAATCTCCCTGTAATAGACTATGATAACATTATTAACAGCTAATCTCCCTGTAATAGACTATGATAACATTATTAACAGCTAATCTCCCTGTAATAGACTATGATAACATTATTAACAACTAATCTCCCTGTAATAGACTATGATAACATTATTAACAGCTAATCTCCCTGTAATAGACTATGATAACATTATTAACAGCTAATCACCCTGTAATAGACTATGATAACATTATTAACAGCTAATCTCCCTGTAATAGACTATGATAACATTATTAACAGCTAATCTCCCTGTAATAGACTATGATAACATTATTAACAACTAATCTCCCTGTAATAGACTATGATAACATTATTAATATTCACACGGCAGCCTCTGTTTTGAAACCATTGGACTCAATATTCCATTCAGCGATATGTTTTATCACTAGGGATGGTTTTAAGACTCATCACGGTATTGTTTAAACATGTGGGATGGACTTCTCTGTCTGTAAGAAGACAAAGCAGTCTTGCAGAAACTTCCTCCGTAAATTACTTCATTGATTGATTTTAGACGTACACATTACCAACCACGTTGTCAGGGATGGAGAACTCTGGAGATCACTTTGGTTCTTTGCCCCTTATGTCAATATGTAGAATTCCTTGCAGTTAGATATTCTGGTGCCTTTCGTGAATTTTAAATGCTGATTGGAGACATTTGTGTTACAGAATGTGATTGTTTTTTTTTTTTTAAATATGTTCAATGTTGTGTATTTTATTGTGTTTTATTATGGTGAGTTTTATTTGTAATGTATATGCAGGGCTGTTTTATTATAGTGTATAGTATAAAGAGGAGGTAGAGAGAGAGAGAGAGAGAGAGAGAGAGAGAGAGAGAGAGAGAGAGAGAGAGAGAGAGACAGACATGAGATAAATGAATAGACATCAACCCTGTGACACTCATCTTTTCCCAATGACTGCAATGTATTAATAATGTCAGCTACTGTGACATTTGACCTTTTTGCAAAAATGTGCCAAGATGATGTTTTCCTATGATGTAATGTTGCAGCGGTCAAATAGATGGTGACAGAGCAAGAAATTAACTGATTGATATATGAGAGAAGGAAGTGTGGATGAAGGGATTATGGAGAGAGGGATAGAGGGGAAGACAGTGGTAACCCTCTCACAAAGAGAGAGAGAGTCCACCATCTGCCTGTCTCTCTCTCTCTCTCTCTCTCTCTCTCTCTCTCTCTCTCTCTCTCTCTCTCTTTCTCTCTTTCTCTCTCTCTCTCTCTCTCTCTCTCTCTCCTCTCCTCTCTCTCTCTTCTCCCTCTCCTCTCTCCCTCTCCTCTATCTCTCCCTCCTCCTCTTGCCAAGCCTGTTACACCACTCCCAGGTGGCCAATATACCATCGCTCCATCTTGATAGAGAAGCGGAAACATATTAATATTAAGATGTTTGATCCATATCACATTTTCCACTCAGTCTGCGAAAATGTAAATCTGAGTGTGTGTTTGTGAGGTGTAGCCTCCCTCCCTCCCTCGTTCCTCCATCACCATGGCAACACCCTGACTCCAGCCAGCCGCATGCTGTAATATTTATTTCCTCCCATCCCCCACTCCCCCTCTCCCTCCCTCTCTCCCTCCACACCTCTCCCTCTCTTTCTCTCTCTCTCTGGCTGGAGCCACTCCCTGCCTCTCCTCCTTACCCCTCTCTCACTCCTCTCTTTCTCTCCTCTCTTTCTCTCCTCTCCCTCTCTCTCCTCCTTCTCCCCATCTCCCCTCTCCTTCTCTCCTCTCTCCTTCTCTCCTCTCTCCATCTCCCCTCTCCTTCTCTCCTCTCTCCTTCTCTCCTCTCCATCTCCCATCTCCTTCTCTCCTTCTCTCCTCTCTCCTTCTCTCCTCTCCTCTCTCCTTCTCTCCTCTCCTTCTCCCCATCTCCCCTCTCCTTCTCTCCTCTCCTTCTCTCCTCTCCTTCTCCCCATCTCCCCTCTCGTGTCTCTCATATGGTCATACATTTGTCAGGAGGTTAGGAAGTGCAGCTCAGTTTGTGGGCAGTGTGCACATAGCCTGTCTTCTATGCTCAGTGAGTCTGTACATAGTCAAAGCTTTCCTTAAGTTTGGGTCAGTCCCAGTGGTCAGGTATTCTTCCACTGTGTTCTCTCTGTTTAGGGCCAAATAGCATTCTAGTTTTTTTTGTTAATTCTTTCCAATGTGTCAAGTAATTATCCTTTTGTTTCATCATGATTTGGTTGGAGTAAAAAGTAGCAGTCACTTTTTGGTCCTGTGGTCCTTCCTCTCTCTCTCTCTCTCTCTCTCTCTCTCTCTCTCCCTCTTTTTTCTATCCCTCTTTCTCTCCCCCATCTCTCCCCCTCTCTCTCTCCTCCTTCTCTCTTTCTCTCCCTCTTTCTCTCCCCCTTTCTCCCTCCCTCTTAGTCTGATTTCATATATTCTCCTTGTGTGTGTGTGCGTGCATGTGTGTGTGTGTTCATTAGCAGAAGTAGGAGGGGATTACAGCATCAGCTCTCTCTGAGGTCTAATCTCTACAGACCTGCTAACTCACACAAAAAACACACACGCACACACACTGATTCAAGTATTTTTATCCAGATCCTAATTGATATGTCAAATTTGATGTTCCTTTTGATGACATAGAAGGCCGTTCTTGTCTTGTCTCTCAGATCGTTCACAGCTTTGTTGAAGTTACCTGTGGCGCTGATGTTTAGGCCGAGGTATGTATAGTTTGTTGTGTTCTCTAGGTCAATGGTGTCTAGATGGAATTTGTATTTGTTGTCCTGGCAACTGGACCTTTTTTGGAACCATTATTTTTGTCTTACTGAGATTTACTGTCAGGGCCCAGGTCTGACTGAATCTGTGCAGAAGATCTAGGTGCTGCTGTAGGCCCTCCTTGGTTGGTGACAGAAGCACCAGATCGTCAGCAAACAGTAGACATTTGACATCAGATTCTAGTAGGGTGAGGCCGGGTGCTGCAGACTGTTCTAGTGCCCTCGCCAATTCGTTGATATATATGTTGAAGAGGGTGGGGCTTAAACTGCATCCCTGTCTCACCCCACGGCCCTGTGGAAAGAAATGTGTGTTTTTTGCCCATTTTAACCGCACACTTGTTGTTTGTGTACATGGATTTTAAAATGTTGTATGTTTTCCATTAGGGTGTGCAGGGTGAATACGTGGTCTGCCGTACGGTAATTTAGTAAAAGTCCAATTTGACATTTGCTCAGTACATTGTTTTCACTGAGGAAATGAACTAGTCTGCTGTTAATGTTAATGCAGAGGATTTTCCCAAGGTTGCTGTTGACGCATTTCCCACGGTAGTTATTGGAGTCATATTTGTCTCCACTTTTGTGGATTGGGGTGATCAGTCCTTGGTTCCAGATATTGGATGATGTTAAAGAGTTTAAGTATAGCCAATTGGAATTTGTGGTCTGAATATTTGATCATTTCATTGAGGATACCATCAACACCACAGGCCTTTTTGGGTTGGAGGGTTTGTGTTTTGTCCTGTAGTTCATTCAATGTAGTTGGAGAATCCAGTGGATTCTGGTCTTTAATAGTTGATTCTAGGATTTGTATTTGATGATGTATATTTATTTGCTGTTTGTTCTTTGTTATAGAGCCAAACAGATTGGAGAAGTGGTTCATCCATCTCTGTTTTGATAGACAACTCTTCGTGTTGTTGTTTGTTTAGTGTTTTCCAGTTTCCTCAGAAGTGGTTAGAGTCTATGGATTCTTCAATTACATTCAGCTGGTTTCTGACGGGCTGTTCCTTCTTTTTCCGTAGTGTATTTCTGTATTGTTTTAGTGATTCACCATAGTGAAGGTGTATTTCTGTATTGTTTTAGCGATTCACCATAGTGAAGGCGTAGGCTCAGGTTTTCTGGGTCTCTATGTTTTTGGTTGGATAGGTTTCTCAATTTCTTTCTTAAAAAAAACAGCCTTTTAGAAATGTTTGCAAATGTTTTAAAAATACAAAACAGAAATACCTTATTTACATAAGTATTCAGACCCTTTGCTACGAGACTCGAAATGCATTCTGTTTCCATTGATCATCCTTGAGATGTTTCTACAACTTGATTGGAGTCCACCTGTGGTAAATTAAATTGATTGGACATGATTTGGAAAGGCACACACCTGTCTATATAAGGTCCCACAGTTGACGGTGCCTTTCAGAGCAAATACCAAGCCATGAGGTCAAAATAATTGAGTATGCCAGAGCGCAGAATAACTGCTGAATTTACGAATGCACAACACCAGCAGCACAGTTACAGTCAACAACGCTCTGGATAACAAACAAACAGACTAACCTCGCCCTAGCAGAGCTGGTTAGACTGTTTTCATGTTATTCAGAGGTAAATACTGAACCATAATCCCAATTTTGTGTCTGGAAGTAGCTAGCAAACTAGCCAACGTTAGCCAGTTAGCTTGGGTGCTTAACTGCCGTTGTGAGGTCAAAACACTCGGATCAACCGTACTTATCAGCCAGAGAGGCAAGTGTGCACTCTGAACGCTCCGAGAGTGAAACGAGATGGGTGGGGCTAAAGCTTAAGAGGGTGTGAAGGATGCTGAATAGGTGTAGACAAAGAAGAAATCTTCACTAGATACCAAAACATTGAAATGCCATTTTCTCAAAAGTGAGTTTACAAGTTTATCAACTTTCAAAGCAGAATTATTGTATGATAAACCATTTTGTAGCTCTGAGTCTTTACTTTTATCCAATGTAAAAAAACTGATTTTGCTACATAAAACCAAATCCAGGTGGTGAGTCACAAATGCAAATGCACTACTTTGTTGTTATTCTGGCTGCACTGTTTGACGTGACTGTAAATTAGCAGTAGTTGGCTAGCTAGCTAGCAAGGGATTAGAGCGTTGCCAGCCAGTATGGCAATAGAACATTTAAAACAAATGATTGGGTCGCATCCGTAGATACAGAACAAAAATACTTAACAACTGGGTCGCGTCTCTGGCAAGGAACGACAAGCCGGCTTGGGTAGCAACCCTAGATTTGTGTCGGGACAATATCTTGTGGAAGGATGAAATGGTATGTTTTTAATGAAAATATGGCAATCATTATTTGAATATTTTAATAACCCCGTTGTATAAAAGTGGCAATGCCCATAAGAACAAGAGTGCCAATATATCCTCCAAACACCGGCTTCTCGGGCATTATCACTTAGCTGGAAAACCTTCCTGGTCATTCATTCATTCATTCATTCATTCATAGATAGATAGATAGATAGATAGATAGATAGATAGATAGATAGATAGATAGATAGATAGATAGATAGATAGATAGATAGATAGATAGATAGATAGATAGATAGATAGATAGATAGATAGATAGATAGATAGATAGATAGATAGATAGATAGATAGATAGATAGATAGATAGATAGATAGATAGATAGATAGATAGATAGATCCAGCACCTTGTTGAATCTATGCCACGAAGAATGAAGGCAGTTCTGAAGGCAAAAGGGGGTCCAACCCGGTACTAGCAAGGTGTACCTAATGAAGTGGCCGGTGAGTGTATATACTGTGTATATATATATATATATATATATACATTATTTTTATTTTTTTTAAGCATTCGGATGGGAGATGAGTGTTACAAATTGTTCATATCAATGGGGTCCTGCACACTGTAGGGTGGCCGGGTGTCAGTTCATGTCGGGGCCCCAGGAAACAGGCCTTTCGGTAATCCAGCCCTGACAACATGGGACTGGGACTGGGACTTCAACTAGAACAATTATTTCAGATAGAAGGAAACAATTTACAAACGCACTCATAAAGTTATGTTTAAACAAAAATGTTCCATCAATAATTTTCAAGAAAAAGGAAAATAAATAGTAGCCTGAAATCCAGACCTGTTTGTGCTAACATTCCAAACCTTGTACTCTTTGTCTCCATGACAAGAAGCACAAACAGCACATTATCATGTCAAGAGCAAGGTTTACGAATCACAACACTGGCGTGGATGAGGCTCTTGCATGTAACGATTTCAGTACCAACAGAAATTGTATTTGAATTCCATAATTAGACATTTGAAGAAGGATATTGAATGGGGGTGGGGGCTATTCAACCTACTCAGTCTGCTTTAAATGATATGCAGCTTATAAAGCCTTCATAAAGCCTTCATAATCACTACATAAATGTCTTACAAAGCATCTAGAACCGTACATCATGCTTTATAAAGGATTCATAAATGTGACATAACCTACTATGTCAAATATGTCATAAACCTGTGCCTTATGAATCATTTATAACCCTGTCATGCATCTAAAGAAGGAAGCACCAGTGACTCGGTCAGTAAGGAAGTGGTCAGATGAAGCAGAAGCTACAGGACTGTGTTGCTAGCACAGACTGGAATATGTTCTGGGATTCTTCCGATGGCATTGAGGAGTTCACCACATCAGTCACTGGCTTCATCAATAAGTGCATCGATGACGTCATCTCCACAGTGACCGTACGTACATACCCCAACCAGAAACCATGGATTACAGGCAACATCCGCACTGAGCTAAAGGGTGAGCTGCCGCCTTCAAGGAGCGGTACTCTAACCCATACTCTTATAAGAAATCCCGCAATCCCCCTTAGATGAACCATCAAACAGGCAAACCGCCAATACAGGACAAAGATTGAATCGTACTACACCGGTTCCGATGCTTGTCGGATGTGGCAGGGCTTGCAAACTATTATGGACTACAAAGGAAAGCACAGTGCGAGCTGCCCAGTGACACGAGCCTACCAGATGAGCTAAATCACTTCTATGCTCGCTGTGAGGCAAGCAACACTGAGGCATGCATGAGAGCATCAGCTGTTCCGGATGACTGTGTGATCACATTCTCCGTAGTCGATGTGAGTAAGACCTTTAAACAGGTCAACATTCACAAGGCCACAGGGATTACCAGGATGTGTACTCCGAGCATGCGCTGACCAACTGACAAGTCTTCACTGACATTTTCAACAAGTTCCTGACTGAGTCTGTAATACCAACATGTTTCAAGCAGACCACCATAGTCCCTGTGCCCAAGAACACTAAGGTAACCTGCCTAAATGACTACCGACCCGTAGCACTCACGTCTGTAGCCATGAAGTGCTTTGAAAGGCTGGTCATGGCTCACATTAACACCCTTATCCCAGAAACCCTAGACCCGCTCCAATTTGCATACCGCTCAGTTCCACAGATGATGCAATCTCCATTACACTCCACACTGGCCTTTCCAACCTGGACAAAAGGAACACCTATGTGAGAATGCTGTTCATTGACTACAGCTCAGCGTTCAACACCATAGAGCCCACAAAGCTCATCACTAAGCTAAGGATCCTGGGACTAAACACCTCCCTCTGCAACTGGATCCTGGACTTCCTGACGGGCCGCCCCCAGGTGGTAACGGTTAGCAACAACACATCTGCCACACTGTTCTTCAACACTGGGGCACCTCAGGGGTGCATACTTAGTCCCCTCCTGTACTCCCTGTAGGCCTGATCACCGACAACGACGAGACAGGCTATAGGGAGGAGATCAGAGACCTGACTGTGTGGTGCCAGGATAACAACTTCTCCCTCAACGTAATCAAGACAAAGGAGATGATTGTGGACTACAGGAAAAGGAGGACCGAGCACGCCCCCATTCTCATCGACTGGGCTGCAGTGGAGCATGTTGAGAGCTTCAAGTTCCTTGGTGTCCACATCACCCACAAACTAGAATGGTCCAAACACACCAAGACAGTCGTGAAGAGGGCACGACAAAGCCTATTCTCCCTCAGGAGACCGAAAAGATTTGGCATGGGTCCTCAAATCCTCAAAAGGTTCTACAGCTGCACCATCGAGAGCATCCTGACTGGTTGCATCACCGCCTGGTACGGCAACTACTCAGCCTCCGACCACAAGGCACTACAGAGGGTAATGCGTACGGCCCAGTACATCACTATACCAGGCAGTGTCAGAGGAAGGCCCTAAAAATGGTCAAAGCCACCCCAGTGATAGACGGTTCTCTCTGCTACCATGCTGAGACTTTTCTACTATTACGTGGGGCACTTATATTTTGAATATTTAAAAAAGTACTTTTTTAGTGTTGCTGACTAGACACTGATCATGTGATGAGTTCGCAAATCAAATGCCACTGGACAAGTGTTAACCTTTATTTTTTGTAATTTAAATGAGTTTGTAGTAGTTGAGCGTTACGTTAGATTACATACTATAGCTACCTCAATCGTTATTTCAAATAATTTTGGTGTAGCTAAAATGTAGCTAGCTAGCTAGCAGGCTCAGATAAATACAAATATAATAATACAATGAATGGAGTTTCCCATCTTCCCATTTAGAGTTTCTGGTGCAGAACAGAAATGCCCTTATCCAGATAGTGTGACAAAGGCATTTGTGCTGACTGGGCCCAGCACCGCGCCATATGGCTTGTTATATTGTTGTGTCAAAGTCCTGACTGGGCCCAGCACCGCGCCATATGGCTTGTTATATTGTTGTGTCAAAGTCCTGACTGGGCCCAGCACTGCGCCATATGGCTGGTTATATTGTTGTGTCAAAGTCCTGACTGGGCCCAGCACTGCGCCATATGGCTTGTTATATTGTTGTGTCAAAGTCCTGACTGGGCCCAGCACTGCGCCATATGGCTTGTTATATTGTTGTGTCAAAGTCCTGACTGGGCCCAGCACCGCGCCGTATGGCTAGTGTGCATATTTGTATACTGATGAACAACTTGGTTCCAGAAGAAAGACACTTTCAATTTCTTTAGGTTGGGGGCTTTCATCAAGGTAAGTGTTTCTTAGTGCAACGTCATCCCCAGGCTACTGCACACACAGCACATATAAGGCTGGGATATCAACCATTCAGAGTTGGCCTAGTGGGAGTGGCCATAGAATTCTATAGGAGGGACCTTACTGAGTAAAGAAGTTATCACAGTCAAAATATCATAATTAATGCCACAATTTATCTTCTAAAATTTGACTTTAAACTTAATTCTAGCTAATGAAGGACAGACCTTCTGCGCATTTGGCAAACATGACTTCACTTTACAGCGTATTGCCTTCCTTCAGCACAACATGACACCCCTTATAAGGCACATGTTTATATCATATTCAACATAGTGAGGTTATGTCACATTTAACATTGGTGGTTATGTCACACAGTTATGCCACATTTATGAACCCCTTATAAAGCATAACATACAGTTCTAGATGCTTTGTAAGACATTTATGTAGTGCTTATGAAAGTGTTATGAAGGCCTTATGAAGCCTTTATAAACTGAACGTCATTTAAAGTGGGACCCTATATTTTTATGGGGGCCAAGTTGTGTTTTTGTGACACTCCCTGTAAGGAGAACAGAAGGCACGTCCATGTTCCAGATAGTCTTAGCTTTCAGGAATGGGGTCATAATAGCTTATAGCCAAAACGGTTCATAGAAAGAAAAGAAAATCAACATGCCAACTTGGCTTCAGAAACCCACAGAAGCTTATTTTATATGTATGTTTCATTGTTTCATTCTATCGGTTCTCCTCCACCATTCCTGGCTGGACAAGTACCAGGATTTCGTCGCTGGTTTTGGAGCTGAATTTGATTACTGAATCTGATTACTGAATCTGATTACTGAATTTGATTACTGAATTTGATTACTGAATCTGATTACCGAATTTGATTACCGAATTTGATTACCGATTCTGATTACTGAATCTGATTACTGAATTTGATTACTGAATTTGATTACTGAATTTGATTACTGAATCTGATTACTGAATCTGATTACTGAATCTGATTACTGAATTTGATTACTGAATTTGAATGCATCCGAGAAGCTTAATATAATAAACTTTGATGAACTTGAAATGATGGTTTGTAAACTTCATACACAGAAAATGAATGCAATATCTACCATATTGAAGATGATGATGGTGAATGCTGGTGAAACACTACGTTAACGATTATTGTAGAAATTCAGTTTAACCAAGAGTATAGAGCGATTTCAGTGCCATACTCTTGGTTAAACTGATTTTCTACAATAATCATTAACCTAGTGTTTAACCAGCATCCTAGTTGGAGAATATACAGTATACGGCAGCTGTCAGCCATGTAACCAACTAATGCACCCTGAATATAGCAGTGTAACCTGTGATGTTTTAATATCAGACTTTCATAACAGACTGGTGTTAGAGACAACCAGGCAGGCCCACGCCTAACACAGCCCAGACACACACACACACACACACACACACACACACACACACACACACACACACACACACACACACACACACACACACACACTACACATACACACACACACACACACTACACACACGCACACACGCACACACACACACACACACACACACACACACACACACACACACACACACACACACACACACACACACACACACACACACACACAAACACTACACACACGCACACACACACCACACCAGTATATCCCTCTTCCTCTGACACACACACACCCAGCATGGTGGTATGATACCATTGTCTCCATCTCTCCATTAGTTCCCTACCTCTGGAGGTGCTGTCTCTCTTCTCCTCTCTTCTCCTCTCTTCTCCTCTCTTCTCCTCTCTTCTCCTCTCTTCTCTTCTCTTTTCTCTCTCTCCCTTTCTTTTCTCTGTCTTTCTCTCTTTATCTCCTATCCTGTGTCTTCAGTGTATTCTCTCTCTCTATCTGCTTAGAGGAGTCGTGTTTTAGGCTGCTCTGCAAGGATGCTGCAGTGATAGGGAAAAACACCTCTCTATCTCTCCTCCCTCCTGCCTCTCATTCGCTGCTGTGGATAGATGACATCACCCCTTTTATTGTGGCCTCTCTCTCTCTCTCTCTCTCTCTCTCTCTCTCTCTCTTTGTATTACCCTGGGTACCTCCCTGCCCCTCCCTCATCTCTCTCTCTCTCTCTCTCTCTCTCTCTCTTTGTATTACCCTGGGTACCTCCCTGCCCCTCCCTCATCTCTCTCTCTCTCAGACCTGCTAACAGAACATGGTTCAGTTGGTTGTTATATTGTGACTGGGGTCATTTTGGAGATTCTCTTCATTTAAAGGATACTCACAGGAGTAGAAGGGTAAAGATTTCTTACATCAGTTATGACCATGTGGTATTTACCATCCGGTAGAGCAAAGAGCAGCCAAAACACACATGCTCCCTCTGTGTGTGTGTGTGTGTGTGTGTGTGTGTGTGTGTGTGTGTGTGTGTGTGAACAGATGGACGGTGTGTGCGTGTGTGCACTCTGTGGTTAGGGTGGTCTAGCAGAGAATAGGGCGGGGCTTTGGACCTTTGACCAGTGTGTGTGTGTGTGTGTGTGTGTGTGTGTGTGTAGATGGGCGGTGTGTGCACTGTGTGGTTAGTGTGGTCTGGCAGAGAATAGGGCGGGGCTTTGGACCTCTGACCAGTGTGTGTGTGTGGATCTTGACACATTATATTTAATAAAATCTGCTAAAAACCTTATGGGTTCAAATAAGATTTTTGTTCCCCTCCCATCTCTTCTCCCCTCCTTCTCCTCCCCTCTCTTCTCCCCTCCTCCTCTCCTCCTCTCCTCCTCCTCCTCCTCCTCAACTCTCCTCCCCTCCCCTCTCCTCCTCCTCCTCCTCAACTCTCCTCCTCCTCAACTCTCCTCCTCCTCCTCCCCTCTCCTCAACTCTCCTCCTCTCCTTCTCCTCCCCTGCTCCTCCCCTGTACTCCATCCATTTATCTTTCTAACTGGCAAATTGCATTTCCTCCAGACAACCATTCCATTCTCTTTCCTTTTCTCTCCCCCCATCCTTTTCTTTAGAGGAATAATTCACTTAACATTTGGAGGGAGGGAGCAAGGGAGCAAGGGAAGGAGAGGTGGTGGAAAGCTTCTATAAGAAGCCCTCCTGTTCTCCACTCATTACCTGTATTAACTGCACCTGTTTGAACTCGTTACCTGTATAAAAGACAGCTGTCCACACACTCAATCAAACAGACTCCAACCTCTCCACAATGGCCAAGACCAGAGAGCTGTGTAAGGACATCAGGGATAAAATTGTAGACCTGCACAAGGCTGGGATGGGCTACAGGACAATAGGCAAGCAGCTTGTTGAGAAGGCAACAACTGTTGGCGCAATTATTATAAAATGGAAGAAGTTCAAGATGACGGTCAATCTCCCTCGGTCTGGGGCACCATGCAAGATCTCACCTCGTGGGGCTTCAATGATCATGAGGAAGGTGAGGGATCAGCCCAGAACTACACGGCAGGACCTGGTCAATGACCTGAAGAGAGCTGGGACCACAGTCTCAAAGAAAACCATTAGTAACACACTACGCCGTCATGGATTAAAATCCTGCAGCGCACGCAAGGTCCCCCTGCTCAAGCCAGCGCATGTCAAGGCCCGTCTGAAGTTTGCCAATGACCATCTGGATGATCCAGAGGAGGAATGGGAGAAGGTCATGTGGTCTGATGAGACAAAAATAGAGCTTTTTGGTCTAAACTCCACTCGCCGTGTTTGGAGGAAGAAGAAGGATGAATACAACCCCAAGAACACCATCCCAACCGTGAAGCATGGAGGTGGAAACATCGTTCTTTGGGGATGCTTTTCTGCAAAGGGGACAGGACGACTGCACCGTATTGAGGGGAGGATGGATGGGGCCATGTATCGCGAGATCTTGGCCAACAACCTCCTTCCCTCAGTAAGAGCATTGAAGATGGGTCGTGGCTGGGTCTTCCAGCATGACAACGACCCGAAACACACAGCCAGGGCAACTAAGGAGTGGCTCCGTAAGAAGCATCTCAAGGTCCTGGAGTGGCCTAGCCAGTCTCCAGACCTGAACCCAATAGAAAATCTTTGGAGGGAGCTGAAAGTCCGTATTGCCCAGCGACAGCCCCGAAACCTGAAGGATCTGGAGAAGGTCTGTATGGAGGAGTGGGCCAAAATCCCTGCTGCATTGTGTGCAAACCTGGTCAAGAACTACAGGAAACGTATGATCTCTGTAATTGCAAACAAAGGCTTCTGTACCAAATATTAAGTTCTGCTTTTCTGATGTATCAAATACTTATGTCATGCAATAAAATGCAAATTAATTACTTAAAAATCATACAATGTGATTTTCTGGATTTTTGTTTTAGATTCCGTCTCTCACAGTTGAAGTGTACCTATGATAAAAACTACAGACTTCTACATGCTTTGTAAGTAGGAAAACCTGCAAAATCGGCAGTGTATCAAATACTTGTTCTCCCCACTGTAAATATATATATATATCAGTATTGGGAGAGGGGGAGAGAAGGAAGAGAAGGAGGGGGAGAGGGAGAGGGGAGGAGGAGAGGAGAGTAGAGGAGGAGAGAGAGAAGAGGAGAGGGAGAGAGAGAGAGAGGAGGAGAGAGAGCAAGGGAGAGAGAGAGAGTAGAGGAGAGGGAGAGAGAGTAAAAAGAGAGAATGAGAAAGTGTTTAAGGAAGAGTGAATGAGGGTAAACCACTTTATCCAATTAGAAAATAATAAATCCATTCAGGCATTAACTGACAGTACACTTACTGATACACACACACTTACTGATACACACACACACACTTACTGATACACACACACTTACTGATACAACCACACTTACTGATACACACACACACACTTACTGATACACACACACACACACACTTACTGATACAACCACACTTACTGATACAACCACACTTACTGATTACAACCACACTTACTGATACAACCACACTTACTGATACAACCACACTTACTGATTACAACCACACTTACTGATACAACCACACTTACTGATACACACACACTTACTGATACACACACACACACACACTTACTGATACACACACACACACACACTTACTGATACAACCACACTTACTGATACACACACACACACACTTACTGATACACACACACACACTTACTGATACACACACACTTACTGATACAACCACACTTACTGATACACACACACACACTTACTGATACACACACACACACACTTACTGATACAACCACACTTACTGATACAACCACACTTACTGATTACAACCACACTTACTGATACAACCACACTTACTGATACACACACACTTACTGATACAACCACACTTACTGATACACACACACTTACTGATACACACACACACACACTTACTGATACACACACACACACACTTACTGATACACACACACACACACTTACTGATACACACACATACTTACTGATACACACACACACACTTAATGATACACACACACTTACTGATACAACCACACTTACTGATACACACACACTTACTGATACACACACACACACACTTACTGATACACACACACACACACACTTACTGATACACACACACACACTTACTGATACACACACACACACTTACTGATACACACACACACTTACTGATACACACACACACACTTACTGATACACACACACTTACTGATACACACACACACACTTACTGATACACACACACACACTTACTCACACACACACACTTACTGATACACACACACACACTTACTGATACACACACACACACTTACTCACACACACACACTTACTGATACACACACACTTACTGATACACACACACACACTTACTGATACACACACACTTACTGATACACACACACACACACTTACTGATACACACACACTTACTGATACACACACACACACACTTACTGATACACACACACTTACTGATACACGCACACACATACTGATACACAAACACTTACTGATACACACCACTACACAGCTGATTCAAATGATCAAGTCATCATCAAGCTTCAAGTGGTATTTATGTATTCATTTATGATGCTATCTTTGATATGATCCTGCTATTGTCACATGCTACACATGCATCTATCAATCCAATGTTATCATGATTTGTTATAAGGGATATTATACTTTAGTAATCCACAATGACCTGGTGATGTAAAAGTCTCATAATTACATTCTTCCATATTACTACAGATATCTTGTAACTGGAGATTCCTTCAAAAACCATTGTCTACAGTTACTGTGTGGGGCACTGCAAGGTTGGGTGACCAGGGCCATCTGGGACTGCCTCCTGGAGGAATTCAGGCGTGTGAAGGCTACCTGTGTCCTTTAAGAGTCACCCATATTGAAGAAATGTTGAACAATAAACACCCTATAACACTCATGTATCAATCTGATTGGTGGATTGTGTTGTGCAGTGAGCAGGCTCGGGTGTAGAACTGTGGCTCCTCCCACCTTCAATGAATCGCTAAAGAGGACCAGCCAATGAGAATAGTAAGACACTTCCTTATTTCTATAACTACTCTGTATTGTTTGTCCTCATGTGTCTGTTTTTCAGTATAAAGTTCTCTGCAGCCACTTAGTGTGGACACCAGGTGAGACACACACACAGATTCCTGTTGAACACTGTCTCTTTAACTACCTTATTTTATCAAGAACAGTCTCTCTCCTTCACTTCATCCCTCGCTCCCCTTCTCCCTAAATATCATATTATAATTGTGCATTACCATGGTAGAATGTATAATGCAGGTTAAAATCATGGTATTTCCATGATCGACATCAATACCATGGTAAAAATGAGCCAATAACATGGCATTATTTAGGTGCATGGCAGTACCACCATACTTCAAAGCTAAAACCATGGTCCATGTAAGGGGCATGTGACTTTAAGTCAGAAGTATGTTGAATATATAGTGAGGACTCTTGCTTTGCAAGCCCTATTACTAATGAAATTGATGTTTTTTGCACAAAGGTGATGACTAAAGTGTGTTATTAGGTATGTTTTAATCTGACTTCTCTATTGGGCTCCCAAGTGGCACAGTGGTCTAGAGGCGTCACAACAGACAACCTGGTTCAAATACAGATAATAACAACCGGCCATTATTGGGAGTCCTATATAGCAATGCACAATTGGCCCAGCGTCGTTTGGCTGGTGTTTAATTTTATTTAACTAAATGGTAGCCTACCTTTCCATGGTCCTAGGTCGATTTTTAAGCAATTTAAACTAAGAGCCGTTTGGGAGCCAAATGAGCCAGCTCAACAAAGACTCGGAATGACATCACTAATCTGCAATAGGTGCAGTTGGTAGGATATGCAAGATTACGTGGGTTTCCCCCGAAGCCAGTTTGTGAGCTCGTTCGATGTTACCAGTTAGCAGTCAGTAATGCTGTGCATCTGATTCAACTGCACTGTGGCTGCTTGGAAAATGAGCAGTGTAGTTTGGGTTAACTTGTTCAGTACTGTGAATAATCAGAAACTAACAGCATAAGAATAACCTGACCACTGGAACGTTAAAGGTGGGGCTTGCTGCAGTGTGTGTGTGTGTGTGTGATTGCATATATAACGTGTGTCCCACTGCACACTTACTTCCTGGTCCCAAACAGAAAACGAACACACAGGCAGTAGTCATTTTTTTTTTACTAAAAGAATAAATTTTATTTCAGCACTGTAAGTCGTTTCCCAACCACAAACACGACTGCCATCTTTACATCATCAAGCCTCTCCTTCTCCTGTTCCAGTCCTACTTTGTGACATCACTTCCTCCACAGCCAGACGAATATAAAAGGGCTCTCTCCACAACATTCTGGTGCTTCCATTTAAGCTAACGATGACAAATTATA
Organism: Thymallus thymallus; assembly: GCA_023634145.1. Classification (NCBI taxonomy): domain Eukaryota; kingdom Metazoa; phylum Chordata; class Actinopteri; order Salmoniformes; family Salmonidae; genus Thymallus; species Thymallus thymallus. The sequence continues at coordinate 34,876,955 of CM042400.1, read as the reverse complement.
CCGATCATAATTATAACAGCAATAATAGTAGTGATGAAGATTAACCCTTTTACTGCACTAATGTTTTTTTGTTGTTTTTTGTGGGGGGGGGGGGGGGGGGGTTTACAGTACATGATGTAGTACACGTGTTACAGTTTGTTCAGAAGGCGTTGGTACAGTACATTTTATTAGTACAGAGACTCACACAGACTGACACCTGTACGATGTCATATCATAATTTTCATCATGTGACCTGAACTGAACGCTCACTCCATCTTCACTACCTGTCTGCGTCCCAAATGGCATGTTATTCCCTTTCTAGTGCACTACTCATGACCAGGACCATAGAGTCTCAGACATTAAACATGAGCTCGACAGAAACCTCCCTGCACCACAAGGTTCAAGGTAGTGCACTATTACAAGGAATAAGAGTGAAATTTGGAACGCAAACAATAGCCTGAACCCTGAAGGCCGATCTTGTCTGGACCACTCAGTCAGCTATACATCCATACATGTACTGAAACCTTATACAGTCCTACTGTAAAAAATACAGCTGTTCTACTCATCACAAAACTCCACTCTATCGGGGTATACCAATCACACGTGCTGTGATGTCATCATAGAATCGCTCTCATGATAGGCCAGTTTTTTTTTGGGGGGGGGGGGGGACTTCCAACTCTGTGCAAAGTTGAGCTTCACTTGAGTCGACCATGAAATCTTTATAAAGGACGTTAATAATACGAGAATATACGAACAATAGTGCAGAAACGATGATCATTTTAAAAGACTTTTAACGGGCGATACTTAACTGACATAGTAACAACAACGAAGTGATCTTTAAAATGATTGATGGCATATATAATACCAAGAAGGATAATCGCAAATGGTTCCAATTTAAATCTCTATGGTTGGTTCCAATTTAAATCTCTATGGTTGGCTAAAGCCTCTCTGAACTAACGTTTGCTTTGATAGATAGAAGGGTTAGAAGATACATTCAAAAGAGTAAGAAAAAAATACGTTTGAAGAACAGTTGAATAAAACTGATTTTTTTTGTTGAGTTTTTTTTGTTGCAGACTCTGGCTAGTTTACAAAGAGAAACTGATAACCAATAATAATAATATAGCCTTTACTGTTAGTGTGGGTGGTTAGGGGCGGGGTCAGAAAACAGCCAATAGAAATGGTCCTAGAGAGAACGGATAATGGCTGATAAAGATACAGATGGGGCTGATAGAGAGACAGATAAGGGCTGATAGAGAGACAGATTCTCTATTTGTGTATGTTGGTGAAAGTGTGTTGGTGAAAGTGTGTATGAGACTGTATGTTGGTGAAAGTGTGTTGGTGAAAGTGTGTATGAGACTGTGTGTTGGTGAAAGTGTGTATCAGACTGTGTGTTGGTGAAAGTGTGTATCAGACTGTGTTGGTGAAAGTGTGTTTCAGACTGTGTGCTTTAAACAGAACTACTGAATGAGGGGGACAGAGGGAGAAAGAGAGGAGAGAGAGAGAGGGAGGGAGGGAGGGAGAAAGAGAAGAGAGAGAGAGGAGAGAGGGGAGAGAGAGAGAGAGAGAGAGAGAGAGAGAGAGAGAGAGAGAGATGAAGACAGAAGAGCTATGTTGGTATATAGAGGAATATTAAAATAAGCATTAAAATCACTGATCAATAAAATCTAATAAAACTACATCAGACACGGATAAAAATGGGAGATTAATTATGTTGACTTTATCCATACTAGCTAGTGTCTAACTCAGGGTATGACATCAATGTGTGTGTGTGTGAGTACTCTTACGAGCGAGTCAAGAAGGCTGTGTGTGTGTGTGTGTGTGTGTGTGTGTGTCAGACTGCAGCTGTAACTAAAGAGAGTGTTACCAAGTCTCTCTGCTTCACCCACAGACAGTAAATGACAGGGAACAGCAACACTACGTCACTTCAGCACAAACACAGAGAGGCGGGCTGGTAACAACTACTTTGTGTGTGTGTTTACTGTGTGTATGAGTTGTGACATCCTCCTCCCGACCTGCAGTGCTCCATCATCTTATTGTGTTACAGTAATGTCATGAGAAAGGTTAAAACACTATTCATGGCTGCATGTTTCGTCACAATATTGTTTTTGATTCCCGACTGAGTATTCTACTCAATGCATCGTCATCGAGCGCTGATGTGGATTTCATCTAAAGTGTATTACAGTGGCTTGGAAATACTATGACATTCAAAATGAAGCAAATAATTAATAGGAAAACATATTGATGTCACCATATTGACTTTAAATACAGTATAACGTTAGCTAGCTAGCTAAGATGGAGGGGAGGTGATTTTAAATTATTTTTTTATTTTTTATAGAAACGTTATTATTATTATTTAATGACAACATTGCCATCTGTCTAAAATGCTGGCAAAGTTGTTTCCTGCTAAATATTTGACTACTTTAACAATGTCCTCGTATTTCCAGGCACTATAGTGTAATTTAGATGAAACAGCAGTTAACTTCTGTCCAGAATGCCTGGGTTTATCACCACTGTGGCGCCGCCGAAAGAGGGCTGCTTGAGAACGTTCATAACAACGGCATGATTCGAGTGACGGAGATGCAACCTATGAATACGTACTGGGTATGTATGAGTTGTAGTCGTCTAGTCATGCCGGATATTACATGACCAGTGGGGGCTCTTCTCTAGCCAGTCTAGGGGTTCAACTCTGTCTGCTAGATAGCCCTGAGACGACTGGGTTAAAAGACTGCTGTTGTTCCCAATACTTGTGGGATTCATATCAAAAGTGTAGTTTTACAACAACCATCAGAAGGCAGAGATGATTTGCTTGTTAGCAGTCCCACAACACTTTGCACACCATGAAGTCTCGAGCCGCAGCGTTCCAAACTCATTTTTGTTGAAGTGTATTTAGATGTTATGTTTGCTTTGGCTACTTTGCGCTCTGTGTGGGCTGTGTAGATGCTACTACGGTAGTTAGGGCTGGAACTTGACTATTTAGCAGACAGAATGTCACCCTTTCTGTTTGTGTGTCAAGTACAGTCCTGTAGAGCTTAGTCCAATACGGTTACTATTGTCTTATAACTATAGTAGCAACACTTCTAGCAATGCTCTGTATGCTTCAGTTACAGTCCTATCAATAACCAATTATCAGCCATCAATCAATCAAACCCTGGCTTTCCTTTGGTGGTTGTTTGATGACAAATTAACGGGCCGTTTGTTTGTTGTGTCTCAGTGTAACAGATCGTAACGGTGGGCTCAGTGATTTAAAAATCAACACTTTGGCAGTATCCCAAATAGCAACCTATTCCCTACATAGTGCACTACCTTGACAAGAGCCCTATGGGAAACCCTATGGGAAACCCTATTAGCCCTGTTGTGGAAAACCATCCCCAATAAAAGTGAAGATCAGCAGCAGTGGCTCTGTAGCGGAATCCTTAGGTTCTTAACAGGAACCAAGAGGATCAAGTCAGTAAGAATGCAGGGAATAAACGCTAATTTAATCTGTTCAGGGTTTCCTTTTCGACCAGCGATTCCCAAACTCAACCCTGGGGACCCCAAGGGGTGCACGTTTTGGTTGTCTTAGGCCCACCATCAGAGAGAGAGAGCATCATTGACATGGTCTCCGTCTGTTGCCTTGCCTCGTCAGGAGTTCATATAGGGTACGTCCCAAATGGCACCACATTCCCTATATAGTGCACTTCTTTTGACCGAAGCCCTATTGGGACACCCTTATGGGCCCTGGCGGATTTAGGTATAGGGATAATGCAGTAATATAACATGGGGGTAAGAGCGACATGGGCAGCCGCCCAGGATAGCATCTTGCCGGGGGCGGTACGGGACGCACAATGGTGACATTTGCACGATGTTTTTCTATCGTTCATTTGCACGTCACGTCAATGATATCATGTCACCGTGTGAGACTGTGGGTCAGTTAACCTTGTCGGAGTGGGAGCCCTGATTCATGTCACCGTGTGAGACTGTGGGTCAGTTAACCTTGTCGGAGTGGGAGCCCTGATTCTAGTTTGTGAGCTAGGCAGGCTACTGCCTGGGAAGGTCTCCCACTCAGAAGTACGAGATGGGGAGGGAGGCGGGGGTAGGTTGACCTCAGGTCTCCCCACTGGAAGTCTGAGGTGGGGGGGGGGGGGGATCTATCAAATAGAGCACCTCTAACTTACAGTACTAATGTATTAGTAAATGTTATGAGTATTTATTTGTGTTGTTCCAAATATCTGAATAAAAATTAGTTAGGGCAGAATGTTGTGTTGTTTTTTTTACAGGGGTTCAGGGCGACATACAAGCTAGAACCGCCACTGCTTAGGGACCCTAACCAGAAGTATTGCAGTAGAAGGACTAGGGTGCCATTTGGGCTGCATCCATGTCCGTACGCTCAGACAGACTGGTTTAACTGAGCTGATTTCTATACATGGCCAGGAGACAGTAGTCTACTACTACTAACAGTAAAACAAGTCAGAGCTATTATTAAGGGAATACTTCTGATACAACTATTTAACATCTTTACATTGTGGGCAGAACATTCACGTGTTCCCATCCCAAACCCCTGCTGATTGGCTAGGTGGTTTGGGGGAATTGCTTCCTGTTGGTTAAAGAGCTTAGAACGCTGGGCTATCGCAGTGGCGACTGCTAACCAATCCCCAGGCAGGGCTGGGGAGGTGGTGCTACCAGGTCTGTCCTGGTTGGCCAGCCAGCTGACAGGGCTGATGTGGGTCAATGCTTTGGGACTTCATCAGGTCTTGTCTATAACGGAAACCTACCCCCCATAATGCACTGCTTCTGATGAACAGGAGTAGTAGTGCACCACGTAGGAAATAGGGTGCCATTTGAGACGCAGCCTTAGGTTCATTTAGACATGGTGCCAGTCAGAGGAGCAGGAGCTCAAGCAGGGACAGCACTCTGACCTCTAACCCCTAACGTGGCACCATATTTGGCCTGGCTGTGTTTTAACCTGTAAGGGGATCCAGTGGAATTCTTCTGAAGACCACTCTGCTCACATTTAAACAAGTCTCGTTAACAGGGGCATATTAACACACAAAGGAGTCTCTAAAGGTGTCTAATGTTAATGTACATCTCTAGAGGTCAAAGTAATTTCCTAGGTATGTCCCAGGGGAACCCTCTCAGACAGACTGTCAATTAATCAATAATCACAATGAATCTTATATTAGTAAGTGCTCCCCGTTGGGATATACAATCAGAGCATAGGGGATAATGCAGTAATATAATATGGGGGTAAGAGCTTCCATACGTTGGAGCGTCAGGTTAAGGTGCGTAGTCAGGGGGTCTCAACACGGCTGGGCTAGAATAAGTTAGCACGCTAACATATTTAAGTGCTAATGTTATTCAAGGGTTAGGGCTACGTTAGCATGCTAACGCATTAGCGGTGCAAATGCTACTGAAGTGTCTAGGCTAAGCTATGCTAACACACTGACGCTCACGGTGATTAGCAACAACGCAGGGTAGCTAAAAGAGATGGGTCTGACGGGGCAATGCTAACACGTTAAGTGAGCATTCTGGGAGGTTAGAGTCGCGGCTAACGCTAATAGATCATTATCGGTGGTGTATTGGGGTATGTCATCCTCCTCTTTCTCTCTGACACCCCAAACTCTCTGACCTCACACGGAAACACACTCGCCACGAGGTCCTTACGGCAACAACTTCCATCTATGGTCAGGGGATCTGTGTAGATCACATCATCCCATTCCAATATGAACATTATGTGACAGTGTGCTGGGGCTACAGTAGCGATGGACCATGGGGGCAGAGGCGGGGCTTACAGACAAACTGACTCATGGAGAAAAACCTCTCATCGTTAAAATAAAACCACATGACAAAATCAAAGGGGTGGGACTTACTGCTCTGCCAAACCAATCACACAGAGAATCAGAGAGAGAGAGGGGGGGGGGGGAAAGACTAGCGGAACACCTCAATCAAATCGACTGATTGAGCAGAGCACCTCCCCCTCTCTGACTTCCTGGTCGGTGTGTTGGTGGGCAGGGCTAACAGACAGACAGGGGAAGGCAGTGGAACACAGACGGCACTTTCAGAACACCCTGGTGCATCCTGGGAAAGCCTAGTCACTCCTCCATCTTTATATTCCGTCTGAAGGACAGCCGTCAAGGCAACAAGGGGCCTCCTCTGATTGGTTGTCTTTGCTGGCTAAGGCACACGGGGTTGGCTGGGCCAGTGGGGGCAGATCCAGAGGCTGGCCAATTGCGGAGGCTGCAGGGCTGCCGTTCAGCTTCTGGGCAACACCCCCAGAGTTAAGCCCCTCCCCCTCAGAGGACTTGGGGGGGCTGGTGGAGGGGGGGGGGGGGTGAGGTCTGGAGTGGAGTGGAGGGGAGGGGAGGAGAGGAGAGGAGAGGAGAGGAGAGGAGAGGAGAGGAGAGGAGAGGAGAGGAGAGGAGAGGAGAGGAGAGGAGAGGAGAGGAGAGGAGAGGAGAGGAGAGGAGAGGAGAGGAGAGGAGAGGAGAGGAGAGGAGAGGAGAGGAGAGGAGAGGAGAGGAGAGGAGAGGAGAGGAGAGGAGAGGAGAGGAGAGGAGAGGAGAGGAGAGGAGAGGAGAGAGAAAGAGTTAATGCTTATTTAAAACTACATCTAACTGGTCGCTTTATATCTAGTGTGATGACAACACTTATTCTATGGCTTGACCTTATTGTGATGTCAAACCTTTATTCTGTTGGCAGTCACCTTTTTTCCTCCTCGTCCTCCTTTCACTGGGATGTCCTTACCCCTTCTGGAGAGAGCGGGAGAGGAAGGGGGAGAGAGGGGGGGAGAGAGGGGGGGAGAGAGGAAGAGAGAGAGGAAGAGAGGGAGAGAGAGGAAGAGGGACAAGCAGACAGAAAACAGAGAGAGGGCGAGAGAAAGCTATCAGTAAAAGGTAATATTATAGATTCAGGTAAGTTTAAATTAAAGAGCAGCAGGGTCTTACCCTCTCCCTGCCCCGACCGACACCACCTGCATGTTGAAACCCCCTCTGCCACGCAGTGGTTTGTTCCCGGCCCACTGCCCCACCACCATTCCGGCTATCTCCAACTTCCCTCCCTGGGGGGGGATGGACTGCAGACCTGCTCATCAACAGACAGATAAGAGTGTGTTTATTATGCGTTACAAAAGTGCAGTTGGAAGATCATATTTCCTGGTGCAAAAACAATGTGTTGGTTCTAATACCAACACCTCAGTGTATTGGATCTAACACTAACGTCTCAGTGTATTGGATCTAACACTAACGTATCAGTGTATTGGATCTAACACTAACGTCTCAGTGTATTGGATCTAAAACCAACGTCTCAGTGTATTGGATCTAACACCAACGTCTCAGTGTATTGGATCTAACACCAACGTCTCAGTGTATTGGATCTACCACCAACGTCTCAGTGTATTGGATCTACCACCAATGTCTCAATGTCTTGATCTGTGCATTGAGATTGGGAGTCCAATAAGGTGGCACAGAATTGGCCCAGCGTCGTCCAGGTTTGGCCGGGGTAGGCCGTCATTGTAAATAACAATTTGTTCTGACTTAATAACTGACTTGCCTAGTTAAATAAAGGTTAAATAAAAGATACGTGCGTGTGCACTTGTGAATGTGTGTGTGATGCTCACCTGGGAAGGCTCTGGGTCTGTGCTGAGCTGGGTGTGTGTGGTGATGAGGGTGAGGATGATGAGGGTGGTGATGGGGAGGCATGTTGCCCATGGGCCGGGGGGGGTAGAGGGGAGGCAGAGGGTAGAAGGGGGGAGGGGGCATGAAGGAAGGAGGGGGGAGAGGGGGAGGAGGGGGAGGAGGACGAGAGAAGTTGATGCCTTCTAGGATGGCCTGACGCATCTTCTCCACACGAGACACCAGCTCCTCCTGTTGGACAGAGAGAATATTATATATATTTATAAATAGCGGAAGTCAAGTAAGCCTTTTACATGGGTCACAGAAAGCAATTTGCTCATGGGGGAACCGCCCAGCTGCCAGTTCAGTTCCATTCCCATTTTTGTATCGCCTGCTGGCCGGGGGTTGAAGCAGCAACCATCCGGCTACTGTTACACCTCTACACACACACCCCCCCCCCACTACCTACCTGTCCTTCACACATGTCGAGCAGGGCCTGGCGGTCTCGGGCAGCGCGGGCCAGTTTGGTCTGAAAGAGTTTCCCGTCGAAGAAGCCCCAGGGGCAGCAGTGTTCCCATGGTAACGGCTGACCACACACATCGTTGACCAACAGAGCCGTGTCCACGCCCGCCATGAAGAGAGATGCCAGCTGGACCCCGCGACTGTCTACCTTCTCCACCTACAGACAATCAGAAATGTATGGATTAAATAATATGTTCATTGTGTAGACAATCCTCAAAGAAAACTCATCTCCGTTCAAAAGTTATTGGAGTTTTTACTCCTGTAGGACAATAAGGTGACTAAACCAATGGAGGCCAGAGGAAAAAAACTGGTAAATTAAATTCAGAAAAATGCATTACGTCAGCTAGGCTGGATGCTGTGCAAGAATTAAGGCTACATGGCTACCTGACAGGCTCACTTTGAACAGAATTAAGGCTACATGGCTACCTGACAGGCTCACTTTGAACAGAATTAAGGCTACATGGCTACCTGACAGGCTCACTTTGAACAGAATTAAGGCTACATGGCTACCTGACAGGCTCACTTTGAACAGAATTAAGGCTACATGGCTACCTGACAGGCTCACTTTGAACAGAATTAAGGCTACATGGCTACCTGACAGGCTCACTTTGAACAGAATTAAGGCTACATGACTACCTGACAGGCTCACTTTGAACAGTCATTTCTCTTCTTGAATCCACAGGACATCAAACAATAGAAGTAAGATGGATATTGATTTTTGAGACATGACAGTATACACACTTCATATTAATGCCAAGTTCATGTTCTTTTTAGAAGATGTCTCATTAAAACAAGCGTATGGATATGTAGATGTGTCATTTTAATGTCATATGTTGAACAATGTTGAACATACTTTTACTGTCCATCTATAATGCTGAACAGTTATGGGCTACTGAGTTTCTCCAAGCTGTCCCTCTCTAAGACAAAAGGGTCATTAAAGTGACCCTTCAGACCTAAGTGAAATATCATGTGACCTCACAGGACTACAAAAGGACTCTGCTGTCTCTCCCTAATAGCCTCTTATCCTGCTGGACCTCTCTTGAGGAGGGAGAAGAGTCTCCATCTTTAATAGGTCGACCACAGGGCCTGGACCTCCATCTTTAATAGGCCGACCACAGGGCCTGGACCTCCATCTTTAATAGGTCGACCACAGGGCCTGGACCTCCATCTTTAATAGGTCGACCACAGGGCCTGGACCTTCACCTTCAATAGGTCGACCACAGGGCCTGGACCTTCACCTTCAATAGGTCGACCACAGGGCCTGGACCTTCACCTTCAATAGCAAGAACCGGTGAACTGAAACGTTTCTTTTAGGGAATGGTACCTGTAATCCAGTACATACATTGGGACTGAAGAGCCTGTGCATTAAACAGAAGGGGACAGTCTCAGAAGACATAAGGCTTCATAGAGCTGAGGGGTTTTAAGCTAACCTTTAAGGAGAACACAACTCAAAGAAAGAGCCAAGGGTCTGAACACTTATGTAAATGTTATATTTCAGTTTTATTTCATACAAAATGTGGAAAAAGCCAAGGGGTCTGAATACTTTCCGAATGCCCAGTATATAAAACACACACACCATCACCCCGCCACCAGTGATGAGCAGACGCGTCTCATGACGCTATAATAATATAATAGTTCATCATTTAGCAGACACTTATGCAGAGCCATTTACAGGAGCAATTAGGGTTAAGTACCTTGATCAAGGGCACATCGAAAGATTTTTCACCTAGGTGGCTCAGGGATTCGAACCAGCAACCCTTTGGTTACTGGCACAACGCTCTTAACCGATAGATGACCTGCCGCCCCGCTCTTCACTGTCTCCACACATATGCTCACCTATGTACCAATGCATCACTCATTATATATGCATTCTACACTCATGTCCTGGATTCTTCAATCCCTGCCTGCCGTCCCAGCTAGGCCTCTGTAGAAGTGGAAAACAAAGATCGAGTCCCTCTCTTCTAGAATGTGTAGGAAGGTTTTCCTCTCCTCCTCACTACATGACTCAAACCATTGGGTCCAGAGGCACAGTTAACACTTAAAGATGTCCTTAACCTGTAGAGTATTAGCACAGCTTTCCCCAACAGGTCTACAGGTCTACTCCCAACAGGTTCCCAGCTGTTCCTGAAGACTTCTGGAGTAGAGTGGCATGGGCTCTATGCCTGCTGCTGAGTTCAGGTTCACCAAGCTGGGAGGAACTAAACCCTGTGGTACTGACGGAAAGTCTGCCAGGCAGGGAGGAACTAACCCCTGTGGTACTGATGGAAAGTCTGCCAGGCAGGGAGGAACTAAACCCTGTGGTACTGATGGAAAGTCTGCCAGGCAGGGAGGAACTAAACCCTGTGGTACTGATGGAAAGTCTGCCAGGCAGGGAGGAACTAAACCCTGTGGTACTGATGGAAAGTCTGCCAGGCAGGGAGGAACTAACCCCTGTGGTACTGATGGAAAGTCTGCCAGGCAGGGAGGAACTAACCCCTGTGGTACTGATGGAAAGTCTGCCAGGCAGGGAGGAACTAACCCCTGTGGTACTGATGGAAAGTCTGCCAGGCAGGGAGGAACTAACCCCTGTGGTACTGATGGAAAGTCTGCCAGGCAGGGAGGAACTAACCCCTGTGGTACTGACGGAAAGTCTGCCAGGCAGGGAGGAACTAACCCCTGTGGTACTGATGGAAAGTCTGCCAGGCAGGGAGGAACTAACCCCTGTGGTACTGATGGAAAGTCTGCCAGGCAGGGAGGAACTAAACCCTGTGGTACTGACGGAAAGTCTGCCAGGCAGGGAGGAACTAACTCCTGTGGTAGTGTGTGTGTGTCTGTGTGTTAATACCTTGAGTTCCTGTAGCTGGTCTGGTTCGTAGAGCTGGTTAGAGACTGCCTGGGCCAGGAAGGCATCTAACTCATGTCTCTGTAGAATACGACCACCTGGCCACTGCATCATATACCTGTTAACACAACACACACACACACACACCTTAACACACACCACACACCTATGGTACACACACACACATCTCTCATACCCCTCCAGTCTCACCTGAGCACGCAGCACATGAGCAGAAGGTGTTGTGGGACCTGAGCAGGGTTGAGGAGGGCAGGACAGTCGGAGCGGAGACAAGCTAGGAAGGCTCTGGTCCTCCGGGAGCGATCTTCACTGGCCCTACCAAGCCATAGCCTCCGCAGGTTAGGACAGGTCCACTCCCTGAAGCACAGCGCTGGAACCAGCTCCGGGGTCAGGGCTGACTTAGACTTACCACTGGACCACTCCTTCACTATTACTGGAGGGACTGGGACGGACACACACACACACACACACACACACACACACACAAACACACACACACACACAGACAGAGGGAGAGAGACAGAGGGAGAGAGACAGAGGGAGAGAGACAGAGGGAGAGAAACAGAGGGAGAGAGACAGAGGGAGAGAGACAGAGGGAGAGAGACAGAGGGAGAGAGACAGAGGGAGAGAGACAGAGGGAGAGAGACAGAGGGAGCGAGACAGAGGGAGCGAGACAGAGGGAGCGAGACAGAGGGAGCGAGACAGAGGGAGCGAGACAGAGGGAGCGAGACAGAGGGAGCGAGACAGAGGGAGAGAGACAGAGGGAGAAAGACAGAGGGAGAAAGACAGAGGGAGAAAGACAGAGGGAGAAAGACATAAGGATAGAGACAGAGGGAGAGAGACAGAGGGAGAGAGACAGAGGGAGAAAGACATAAGGATAGAGACAGAGGGAGAGAGACAGAGGGAGAGAGACAGAGGGAGAGAGACAGAGGGAGAGAGACAGAGGGAGAGAGACAGAGGGAGAGAGACAGAGGGAGAATGGAGAAGTTAGACATTAACTGTACAAAGCAAAATGAAATGGTTGACTTCCCTCCCTTCTGCCCATACCTTCCAGGGGTCCTCTGTTGCGCATGGCGAGTCTCTCGAGGCGTCGGTGTGTTTCGGCTAGGCTGAAGAGGACCCCATAGCTGTACTGTCTGGCTGTTCTGAACAGCAGAGAGGCTGGAGGCAGCTCACTGTTACAATCATCTTCTATACACACCGCCATCTTTATCTCTCCCTGAGAGCGAGAGAGAGAGAGAGAGAGAGAGAGAGAGAGAGAGAGAGAGAGAGAGAGACAGAGACCGAGGGAGGGAGAGATGAGAGAGAGACACCGAGGAGGATGGAGAGAGAGCAACTGCTGATTGCCTCTAAGTGTTAAAGTAGGCTGGAGAACAGAGATGCACCTTCACATGCCTGTTTGTGGGTCAAGGGTTGAACCTTACAGACAGACTAACATAACAGATAGAGGCAGAAGTGGAAGTCTTTATCAGAAATTATGGACTACCATTAGAAAGTAAGGGTGTGTCTGTGGTACCTTGGTCAGTATGTGGTATATCTATGTATACATCAGTCCTCTGTGTCTGTGGTACCTTGGTCAGTATGTGGTATTACTCTGGGTACATCCGTCCTCTGTGTCT
>CM042400.1:34801910-34859410 GCA_023634145.1 Thymallus thymallus | reverse complement strand
CTACTGAGTCAATACAATAAGAGAGCCAGCTAATATACTACTGAGTCAATACAATAAGAGAGCCAGCTAATATACTACTGAGTCAATACAATAAGAGAGCCAGCTAATATACTACTGAGTCAATACAATAAGAGAGCCAGCTAATATACTACTGAGTCAATACAATAAGAGAGCCAGCTAATATACTACTGAGTCAATACAATAAGAGAACCAGCTAATATTCTACTGAGTCAATACAATAAGAGAGCCAGCTAATATACTACTGAGTCAATACAATAAGAGAGCCAGCTAATATACTACTGAGTCAATACAATAAGAGAGCCAGCTAATATACTACTGAGTCAATACAATAAGAGAGCCAGCTAATATACTACTGAGTCAATACAATAAGAGAGCCAGCTAATATACTACTGAGTCAATACAATAAGAGAGCCAGCTAATATACTACTGAGTCAATACAATAAGAGAGCCAGCTAATATACTACTGAGTCAATACAATAAGAGAGCCAGCTAATATACTACTGAGTCAATACAATAAGAGAGCCAGCTAATATACTACTGAGTCAATACAATAAGAGAGCCAGCTAATATACTACTGAGTCAATACAATAAGAGAGCCAGCTAATATACTACTGAGTCAATACAATAAGAGAGCCAGCTAATATACTACTGAGTCAATACAATAAGAGAGCCAGCTAATATACTACTGAGTCAATACAATAAGAGAACCAGCTAATATTCTACTGAGTCAATACAATAAGAGAGCCAGCTAATATACTACTGAGTCAATACAATAAGAGAGCCAGCTAATATACTACTGAGTCAATACAATAAGAGAGCCAGCTAATATACTACTGAGTCAATACAATAAGAGAGCCAGCTAATATACTACTGAGTCAATACAATAAGAGAGCCAGCTAATATACTACTGAGTCAATACAATAAGAGAGCCAGCTAATATACTACTGAGGTAATACAATAAGAGAACCAGCTAATATACTACTGAGTCAATACAATAAGAGAGCCAGCTAATATACTACTGAGTCAATACAATAAGAGAGCCAGCTAATATACTACTGAGTCAATACAATAAGAGAGCCAGCTAATATACTACTGAGTCAATACAATAAGAGAGCCAGCTAATATACTACTGAGTCAATGCAATAAGAGAGCCAGCTAATATACTACTGAGTCAATACAATAAGGGAGCCAGCTAATATACTACTGAGTCAATACAATAAGAGAGCCAGCTAATATACTACTGAGTCAATACAATAAGAGAGCCAGCTAATATACTACTGAGTCAATACAATAAGTGAGCCAGCTAATATACTACTGAGTCAATACAAGAGTAGGGGGCCAGCTAATATATAACTGAGTCAATACAATAAGAGAGCCAGCTAATATACTACTGAGGCAATACAATAAGAGAGCCAGCTAATATACTACTGAGTCAATACAATAAGAGAGCCAGCTAATATACTACTGAGTCAATGCAATAAGAGAGCCAGCTAATATACTACTGAGTCAATACAATAAGGGAGCCAGCTAATATACTACTGAGTCAATACAATAAGAGAGCCAGCTAATATACTACTGAGTCAATACAATAAGAGAGCCAGCTAATATACTACTGAGTCAATACAATAAGTGAGCCAGCTAATATACTACTGAGTCAATACAAGAGTAGGGGGCCAGCTAATATATAACTGAGTCAATACAATAAGAGAGCCAGCTAATATACTAATGAGTCAATACAATAAGAGAGCCAGCTAATATACTACTGAGTCAATACAATAAGAGAGCCAGCTAATATACTACTGAGTCAATACAAGAAGGGAGCCACCTAATATACTACTGAGCCAATACAAGAAGGGAGCCACCTAATATACTACTGAGTCAATACAAGAAGGGAGCCAGCTAATATACTACTGAGTCAATACAAGAAGGGAGCCAGCTAATATACTACTGAGTCAATACAAGAAGGGAGCCAGCTAATATACTACTGAGTCAATACAAGTGAGAGCCAGCTAATATACTACTGAGTCAATACAAGTGAGAGCCAGCTACTGTACTACTGAGGCAATACAGGAGGAGCCAGCTACTGTACTACTGAGTCAATACAGGAGAAGAGCCAGCTACTGTACTACTGAGTCAATACAAGTAGGCCAGCTACTGTAATACAGAGTAAATACAAGAGGAGAACCAGCTGCGGTACTATTGAGTCAATACAAGAGGAGAGCCATCTGCTGTACTATTGAGCCAATACAAGAGAGCCAGCTGCGGTATTACAGAGTCAATACAGGAAGAGTGCCAGCTACTGTACTACTGAGTCAATACAGGAAGAGAGCCAGCTACTGTACTACTGAGTCAATACAAGTGACCAGCTACTGTACTACTGAGTCAATACAAGAGGGGAGCCAGCTATTGTAATAAAGAGTCAATACAAGACTAGAGCCAGCTGCTGTACTATTGAGTCAATACAAGAGGAGAGCCAGCTGCGGTACTACTGAGTCATTACAAGATGAGAGCCAGCTAATATACTACTGAGTCAATACAATAAGTGAGCCAGCTAATATACTACTGAGTCAATACAAGAGTAGGGGGCCAGCTAATATATAACTGAGTCAATACAATAAGAGAGCCAGCTAATATACTACTGAGTCAATACAATAAGAGAGCCAGCTAATATACTACTGAGTCAATACAATAAGAGAGCCAGCTAATATACTACTGAGTCAATACAATAAGAGAGCCAGCTAATATACTACTGAGTCAATACAATAAGAGAGCCAGCTAATATACTACTGAGTCAATACAATAAGAGAGCCAGCTAATATACTACTGAGGTAATACAATAAGAGAACCAGCTAATATACTACTGAGTCAATACAATAAGAGAGCCAGCTAATATACTACTGAGTCAATACAATAAGAGAGCCAGCTAATATACTACTGAGTCAATACAATAAGAGAGCCAGCTAATATACTACTGAGTCAATGCAATAAGAGAGCCAGCTAATATACTACTGAGTCAATACAATAAGGGAGCCAGCTAATATACTACTGAGTCAATACAATAAGAGAGCCAGCTAATATACTACTGAGTCAATACAATAAGAGAGCCAGCTAATATACTACTGAGTCAATACAATAAGTGAGCCAGCTAATATACTACTGAGTCAATACAAGAGTAGGGGGCCAGCTAATATATAACTGAGTCAATACAATAAGAGAGCCAGCTAATATACTACTGAGTCAATACAATAAGAGAGCCAGCTAATATACTACTGAGTCAATACAATAAGAGAGCCAGCTAATATACTACTGAGTCAATACAAGAAGGGAGCCACCTAATATACTACTGAGCCAATACAAGAAGGGAGCCACCTAATATACTACTGAGTCAATACAAGAAGGGAGCCAGCTAATATACTACTGAGTCAATACAAGAAGGGAGCCAGCTAATATACTACTGAGTCAATACAAGAAGGGAGGCAGCTAATATACTACTGAGTCAATACAAGTGAGAGCCAGCTAATATACTACTGAGTCAATACAAGTAAGAGCCAGCTACTGTACTACTGAGGCAATACAGGAGGAGCCAGCTACTGTACTACTGAGTCAATACAGGAGAAGAGCCAGCTACTGTACTACTGAGTCAATACAAGTAGGCCAGCTACTGTAATACAGAGTAAATACAAGAGGAGAACCAGCTGCGGTACTATTGAGTCAATACAAGAGGAGAGCCATCTGCTGTACTATTGAGCCAATACAAGAGAGCCAGCTGCGGTATTACAGAGTCAATACAGGAAGAGTGCCAGCTACTGTACTACTGAGTCAATACAGGAAGAGAGCCAGCTACTGTACTACTGAGTCAATACAAGTGACCAGCTACTGTACTACTGAGTCAATACAAGAGGGGAGCCAGCTATTGTAATAAAGAGTCAATACAAGACTAGAGCCAGCTGCTGTACTATTGAGTCAATACAAGAGGAGAGCCAGCTGCGGTACTACTGAGTCATTACAAGATGAGAGCCAGCTAATATACTACTGAGTCAATACAATAAGTGAGCCAGCTAATATACTACTGAGTCAATACAAGAGTAGGGGGCCAGCTAATATATAACTGAGTCAATACAATAAGAGAGCCAGCTAATATACTACTGAGTCAATACAATAAGAGAGCCAGCTAATATACTACTGAGTCAATACAATAAGAGAGCCAGCTAATATACTACTGAGTCAATACAATAAGAGAGCCAGCTAATATACTACTGAGTCAATACAATAAGAGAGCCAGCTAATATACTACTGAGTCAATACAATAAGAGAGCCAGCTAATATACTACTGAGGTAATACAATAAGAGAACCAGCTAATATACTACTGAGTCAATACAATAAGAGAGCCAGCTAATATACTACTGAGTCAATACAATAAGAGAGCCAGCTAATATACTACTGAGTCAACACAATAAGAGAGCCAGCTAATATACTACTGAGTCAATGCAATAAGAGAGCCAGCTAATATACTACTGAGTCAATACAATAAGGGAGCCAGCTAATATACTACTGAGTCAATACAATAAGAGAGCCAGCTAATATACTACTGAGTCAATACAATAAGAGAGCCAGCTAATATACTACTGAGTCAATACAATAAGTGAGCCAGCTAATATACTACTGAGTCAATACAAGAGTAGGGGGCCAGCTAATATATAACTGAGTCAATACAATAAGAGAGCCAGCTAATATACTACTGAGTCAATACAATAAGAGAGCCAGCTAATATACTACTGAGTCAATACAATAAGAGAGCCAGCTAATATACTACTGAGTCAATGCAATAAGAGAGCCAGCTAATATACTACTGAGTCAATACAATAAGGGAGCCAGCTAATATACTACTGAGTCAATACAATAAGAGAGCCAGCTAATATACTACTGAGTCAATACAATAAGAGAGCCAGCTAATATACTACTGAGTCAATACAATAAGAGAGCCAGCTAATATACTACTGAGTCAATACAATAAGAGAGCCAGCTAATATACTACTGAGTCAATACAATAAGAGAGCCAGCTAATATACTACTGAGTCAATACAATAAGAGAGCCAGCTAATATACTACTGAGTCAATACAATAAGAGAGCCAGCTAATATACTACTGAGTCAATACAATAAGAGAACCAGCTAATATTCTACTGAGTCAATACAATAAGAGAGCCAGCTAATATACTACTGAGTCAATACAATAAGAGAGCCAGCTAATATACTACTGAGTCAATACAATAAGAGAGCCAGCTAATATACTACTGAGTCAATACAATAAGAGAGCCAGCTAATATACTACTGAGTCAATACAATAAGAGAGCCAGCTAATATACTACTGAGTCAATACAATAAGAGAGCCAGCTAATATACTACTGAGTCAATACAATAAGAGAGCCAGCTAATATACTACTGAGTCAATACAATAAGAGAGCCAGCTAATATACTACTGAGTCAATACAATAAGAGAGCCAGCTAATATACTACTGAGTCAATACAATAAGAGAGCCAGCTAATATACTACTGAGTCAATACAATAAGAGAGCCAGCTAATATACTACTGAGTCAATACAATAAGAGAGCCAGCTAATATACTACTGAGTCAATACAATAAGAGAGCCAGCTAATATACTACTGAGTCAATACAATAAGAGAGCCAGCTAATATACTACTGAGTCAATACAATAAGAGAGCCAGCTAATATACTACTGAGTCAATACAATAAGAGAGCCAGCTAATATACTACTGAGTCAATACAATAAGAGAACCAGCTAATATTCTACTGAGTCAATACAATAAGAGAGCCAGCTAATATACTACTGAGTCAATACAATAAGAGAGCCAGCTAATATACTACTGAGTCAATACAATAAGAGAGCCAGCTAATATACTACTGAGTCAATACAATAAGAGAGCCAGCTAATATACTACTGAGTCAATACAATAAGAGAGCCAGCTAATATACTACTGAGTCAATACAATAAGAGAGCCAGCTAATATACTACTGAGGTAATACAATAAGAGAACCAGCTAATATACTACTGAGTCAATACAATAAGAGAGCCAGCTAATATACTACTGAGTCAATACAATAAGAGAGCCAGCTAATATACTACTGAGTCAATACAATAAGAGAGCCAGCTAATATACTACTGAGTCAATGCAATAAGAGAGCCAGCTAATATACTACTGAGTCAATACAATAAGGGAGCCAGCTAATATACTACTGAGTCAATACAATAAGAGAGCCAGCTAATATACTACTGAGTCAATACAATAAGAGAGCCAGCTAATATACTACTGAGTCAATACAATAAGTGAGCCAGCTAATATACTACTGAGTCAATACAAGAGTAGGGGGCCAGCTAATATATAACTGAGTCAATACAATAAGAGAGCCAGCTAATATACTACTGAGTCAATACAATAAGAGAGCCAGCTAATATACTACTGAGTCAATACAATAAGAGAGCCAGCTAATATACTACTGAGTCAATGCAATAAGAGAGCCAGCTAATATACTACTGAGTCAATACAATAAGGGAGCCAGCTAATATACTACTGAGTCAATACAATAAGAGAGCCAGCTAATATACTACTGAGTCAATACAATAAGAGAGCCAGCTAATATACTACTGAGTCAATACAATAAGTGAGCCAGCTAATATACTACTGAGTCAATACAAGAGTAGGGGGCCAGCTAATATATAACTGAGTCAATACAATAAGAGAGCCAGCTAATATACTACTGAGTCAATACAATAAGAGAGCCAGCTAATATACTACTGAGTCAATACAATAAGAGAGCCAGCTAATATACTACTGAGTCAATACAAGAAGGGAGCCACCTAATATACTACTGAGCCAATACAAGAAGGGAGCCACCTAATATACTACTGAGTCAATACAAGAAGGGAGCCAGCTAATATACTACTGAGTCAATACAAGAAGGGAGCCAGCTAATATACTACTGAGTCAATACAAGAAGGGAGCCAGCTAATATACTACTGAGTCAATACAAGTGAGAGCCAGCTAATATACTACTGAGTCAATACAAGTGAGAGCCAGCTACTGTACTACTGAGGCAATACAGGAGGAGCCAGCTACTGTACTACTGAGTCAATACAGGAGAAGAGCCAGCTACTGTACTACTGAGTCAATACAAGTAGGCCAGCTACTGTAATACAGAGTAAATACAAGAGGAGAACCAGCTGCGGTACTATTGAGTCAATACAAGAGGAGAGCCATCTGCTGTACTATTGAGCCAATACAAGAGAGCCAGCTGCGGTATTACAGAGTCAATACAGGAAGAGTGCCAGCTACTGTACTACTGAGTCAATACAGGAAGAGAGCCAGCTACTGTACTACTGAGTCAATACAAGTGACCAGCTACTGTACTACTGAGTCAATACAAGAGGGGAGCCAGCTATTGTAATAAAGAGTCAATACAAGACTAGAGCCAGCTGCTGTACTATTGAGTCAATACAAGAGGAGAGCCAGCTGCGGTACTACTGAGTCATTACAAGATGAGAGCCATCTACTGTACTACTGAGTCATTACAAGAGTAGTGTCAGCTACAGTACTTTGAGTCAATACAAGAGAAGAGCCAGCTACAATTACAACTGAGTCAAGAGGAAAGCCAGCTGCAGTACTACTGAGTCAATACAAGATGAGAGCCAGCTGCGGTACTACTGAGTCAATACAAGAGGAGAGCCAGCTGCTGTACTATTGAGTCAATACTGAGTCATGCCCACAAAAATGTGGAGGCCAACATGAACCTCACCATTCTACAGTAAGGTTAGGAGGTAATAAGTAGCTACATTAGAGATATGACTCCTACCTGGGTCTTTACAGCCTGCATCGCCCCCATGTGGCCAGGAGGTCCCCCAAACGGAGCCGGACCAAACCCTGGCACTACACACACACACACACACACACACACACACACACACACGCATAAATAAATTACTAGTCCACTTTAGCAGGTCTAACAATTAGAGAAAAAGCTTCAGCCAATTGTGCTTATTGCGTCACTGACTACAGGAGATACTGTACCGGACAGTATCAGTATGTGTGTGATACTCACAGAGGTAGGGGGAGGGTCCCATGGACAGCGGCCGAGGTTTAGAGGCAGCTGAGAAATACTCCACAGCTCTCTTAAAACGCTGCACCTTGTCCTCCATACGAGACTAGACGGGAGAGACAGAGAGACAGAGAGAGAGGAGAGGAGAGAGAGGAGAGGACAGAGAGAGAGGAGAGGACAGAGACAGAGAGAGAGAGAGAGGACAGAGAGACAGAGAGAGAGAGAGAGAGAGACAGATAGCGTGTAAACTAGTGGTGTGTGTGTGTGTGTGTGTGTCTGTGCGTATCAGTGTGTGTGTGTATACCTGTGACTGTTTGAAGACGTCCCTGGCAATAACGTCGAGGTTCCCCAGGTCTTTAATGGAGGAGACGTACTCTGACACCGCCTTGATAACCACCTCACAGGGAGGCAGCACCAACTGGTGGGCACGCACCTAGGGGGTTAGAGGTTAGGGTTCAGACACCACCTTGATATCCACCTCACAGGGAGGCAGCACCAACTAGTGTGCATGCACTTAGGGGTCTCAGGGGTCAGAGGTAATAGATGATGGGCCAGACAGCCGGGGTTATCGCTTAGTGTTATGGTTTAGAAGTAAACAGAAGATGTAGTCTGGATCAGAGGTTATACCTTGAGCGAGGCCAGGGGGTGTTCTGGTCCTAAAAGGCTCCAGTGGAAGGCAGCCAGGTCCTCATCAGGGAGAATATGGTTGCCTATTGGGGGGAGGGAGAAAAAGAGGGATTGAGAAAGCCCAGTTGTGTGTGTGTGTGTGTGTGTGTGTGTGTGTGTGTGTGTGTGTGTGTGTGTGTGTGTGTGATATTGAATTAATTAGTTTAATTTGAATGCATGTTTTTGCGCAATATTCCAAATGCCAAATCAAGGTTGGATTTTTATGAGCGTTTGTCTGCTTGTTCTTATGTTGTATTATTGGTCTCATCTCCGTCGTTCCTCTGTACTGTGTGCATCTTCCCATTTACACCAGAGATCTGTATATAATGAAGAGATGCACGTCTCTGCCCTAACAATGGGAGTCGTCCCAAAGGCTACAAGCTTAGGTCCAAAATAAGCCCAAAGAAATGCATTGGCCTTATTACTCTATGGTTTACGCACACACACACCAAGCCCCTCCCCCTGCCTCTCACGCTAACACAGTTGAGAGATTTTATTTAACCTTTAATTAACGAGGCAAGTCAGTTAAGAACACATTCTTATTTACAATGAGGGCCTACCAAAAGGCAAAAGGCCTCCGGCGGAGACGGGATATATATATATATATATATATATATATATATATATATATATATATATATAGTATGTGTGTGTCTATATATATACACACACACAAATACTGGGGGCCAAAAGTTTGGAATATTACTCATTCAAGGGTTTTTCTTTATTTGCACTATTATTTACATTGTAGAATAAAAGTGAAGACATTAAAACTATGACATAACACATATGGAAACATGTAGTATCCAAAAAAGTGTTCCAAAATAATCAAATCAAAATATATTTTATATTTGAGATTCTCCAAATAGCCACCCTTTGTCTTGATGACAGCTTTGCACACTCATGGCATTCTCTCTTCTTGGCATAGTTTTGATGTCTTCACTTTTATTCTACAATGTAAAAAATAAAAATATGTGTTCATGTATCTCTATCATGTACAGTGGGGAGAACAAGTATTTGATACACTGCCGATTTTGCAGGTTTTCCTACTTACAAAGCATGTAGAGGTCTGTAATTTTTATCATATGTACACTTCAACTGTGAGTGACGGAATCTAAAACAAAAATCCAGAAAATCACATTGTATGATTTTTTAATAATTAATTTGCATTTTATTGCATGACATAAGTATTTGATCACCTACCAACCAGTAAGAATTCCGGCTCTCACAGACCTGTTAGTTTTTCTTTAAGAAGCCCTCCTGTTCTCCACTCTTTACCTGTATTAACTACACCCGTTTGAACTCGTTACCGGTATAAAAGACACCTGTCCACACACTCAAACAGACTCCAACCTCTCCACAATGGCCAAGACCAGAGAGCTGTGTAAGGACATCAGGGATAAAATTGTAGACCTGCACAAGGCTGGGATGGGCTACAGGACAATAGGCAAGCAGCTTGGTGAGAAGGCAACAACTGTTGGCGCAATTATTAGAAAATGGAAGAAGTTCAAGATGACGGTCAATCTCCCTCGGTCTGGGGCACCATGCAAGATCTCACCTCGTGGGGCATCAATGATCATGAGGAAGGTGAGGGATCAGCCCAGAACTACACGGCAGGACCTGGTCAATGACCTGAAGAGAGCTGGGACCACAGTCTCAAAGAAAACCATTAGTAACACACTACGCCGTCATGAATTAAAATCCTGCAGCGCACGCAAGGTCCCCCTGCTCAAGCCAGCGCATGTCCAGGCCCGTCTGGACAAGTTTGCCAATGACCATCTGGATGATCCAGAGGAGGAATGGGAGAAGGTCATGTGGTCTGATGAGACAAAAATAGAGCTTTTTGGTCTAAACTCCACTCGCCGTGTTTGGAGGAAGAAGAAGGATGAGTACAACCCCAAGAACACCATCCCAACCGTGAAGCATGGAGGTGGAAACATCATTCTTTGGGGATGCTTTTCGGCAAAGGGGACAGGACGACTGCACCGTATTGAGGGGAGGATGGATGGGGCCATGTATCGCGAGATCTTGGCCAACAACCTCCTTCCCTCAGTAAGATCATTGAAGATGGGTCGTGGCTGGGTCTTCCAGCATGACAACGACCCGAAACACACAGCCAGGGCAACTAAGGAGTGGCTCCGTAAGAAGCATCTCAAGGTCCTGGAGTGGCCTAGGCAGTCTCCAGACCTGAACCCAATAGAAAATCTTTGGAGGGAGCTGAAAGTCCGTATTGCCCAGCGACAGCCCCGAAACCTGAAGGATCTGTATGGAGGAGTGGGCCAAAATCCCTGCTGCAGTGTGTGCAAACCTGGTCAAGAACTACAGGAAACGTATGATCTCTGTAATTGCAAACAAAGGTTTCTGTACCAAATATTAAGTTCTGCTTTTCTGATGTATCAAATACTTATGTCATGCAATAAAATGCAAATTAATTATTAAAAAATCATGTGATTTTCAGGATTTTTGTTTTAGATTCCGTCACTCACAGTTGAAGAGTACCTATGATAAATATTACAGACTTCTACATGCTTTGTAAGTAGGAAAACCTGCAAAATCGGCAGTGTATCAAATACTTGTTCTCCCCACTGTATCTCTATCCTATGGTGTGCTGTACTTCATCTATCAATATGTGTTGTCATGTATCTCTATCCTATGGTGTGCTGTACTTCATCTATCAATGTGTTGTCATGTATCTCTATCCTATGGTGTGCTGTACTTCATCTATCAATATGTGTTGTCATGTATCTCTATCCTATGGTGTGCTGTACTTCATCTATCAATATGTGTTGTCATGTATCTCTATCCTATGGTGTGCTGTACTTCATCTATCAATATGTGTTGTCATGTATCTCCATCCTATGGTGTGCTGTACTTCATCTATCAATATGTGTTGTCATGTCTGTATCTCTATCCTATGGTGTGCTGTACTTCATCTATCAATATGTGTTGTCATGTATCTCTATCCTATGGTGTGCTGTACTTCATCTATCAATATGTGTTGACATGTATCTCTATCCTATGGTGTGCTGTACTTCATCTATCAATATGGTGTGCTGTACTTCATCTATCCTATGGTGTGCTGTACTTCATCTATCCTATGGTGTGCTGTACTTCATCTATCCTATGGTGTGCTGTACTTCATCTATCCTATGGTGTGCTGTACTTCATCTATCAATATGGTGTGCTGTACTTCATCTATCCTATGGTGTGCTGTACTTCATCTATCCTATGGTGTGCTGTACTTCATCTATCCTATGGTGTGCTGTACTTCATCTATCCTATGGTGTGCTGTACTTCATCTATCCTATGGTGTGCTGTACTTCATCTATCCTATGGTGTGCTGTTGGCATTTGAAACTGGCCAACAGTTCTGGTTCTGAAGACCGACTGACTAAAAGAAACCGTTTGCAGTTTTAATAGTAATGTTCTCAGGATAGTAAATGAGTCAATATCAGGAGTTACATTTAAACAATAACTTTAATTGATTTTCAAATGTTAATCACATTTAGGCTAGTAGTTTGAAAACATAAAAACACATTTTAAAACCATTCAGTTCATTGTGGAGTAACATTAAAACAGAGTTCATTGTGAAGAGACATCAGTCATAACATCTTGAAGCTCATGTATCATTAGCCTATAACTTACGCAAAATAAACAAGAAACATTTCTGCAATTTCTACTTCCTCCTTGGCTAAACCTAGGCCTGTGATCTTTGATTTGATTTCATCATTTTAGTTCTTAGCAGTGTAACATAACAGGTGAAAGTAATTAAGCTTTATTTTGTTTGTTTCAATATTTTGCCCACGTTGTGGTTGTCTTTGCTTGCCAGTCTTACGCTAACAAGTCTTTGATGGCTTTCATCATGTTTTTGTACAGATTTTCAATGACCTCAATAGAACGTTCCAGGTCCCTCCAGCTCTGCTTCGCAGAGGATGAACCTGAGCTCCACATCCTCAGTCTTGTCCCTGGATGGGAGGAAGAATGTGTTGTTTGGCCGTCTGTCTAGGAACTTCATCACATACCGTTCACCCTCTGGTGGTGCTGACTCGTTAAGTGACCATGACAACATAGTACACGTCTCTCTCCACTGTGAAGGTTCTGCTACAGGACTCTGGATTCTAATTTGCCTCTTCGCTCACTGCCTTCTCCAGAGGAGCCTTCTCCAGAGCAGTCTTCAAGCTATTGGTCTTGCCATCCTTTAGTTGTTTCTTTTTGCTGCCTTTGTTTCTTTTGTTTTTTTTACTTTCCCCTAGCCGCAACAAGGCTTGTTCAGATGTTAGAGACTCTCCATATTTTACAGTGTTGATTCTCCGTCTTTTGGCTGGATTGCTCTTCTTGGTTGGCATGATGCGTTGCAGGAAGAAATCTTTGATGCCAATGTCTGATGAAGGTGAAGGGCTTGAAGTTGCAGAGTACGCAGACGTTGATGGGTGGGGTTGTGACATTTCATCATTTGCAGGCATTGCAACCTCAATATCGGTGATGTTGAGAATGTTGGAACCAGCAAGAGTTTCTACACTGAGGATAATCTGGGACATGGATTCTTCGCCCACAGATGTTGAGCATTGGCGTGGTTGTGCAGTTGGAGATAGAGGTGGTTGTCGTCTTCTGTGATCACCCTGTCTGGACAGTAAGGCTAAATGCCAGTGCTTATAAACCCATAGAGGTGTTTCCCCTTGTATACCACATAGGGTAGGAGGGTCTGTCCTGCTGCATCCCCTGTTATGCAGACAGTGATCGGTTCCCTCCCACTGTGTTTTGGTGCACGTTCTTGCAGCCTCTTCTTGACAGGACTTTGTCTGCTGCCGGATCTGTGATGAAGCCTGTCTCGTCTTCGAGAACCATCTCCTTTTCAAGGAGCGCAAACCAGCCTCTGAGAATGGCTGGGTCAGACGTGGCTTTTGCCCTTGCCTCTGGGAACTGTTCCGACTTCCTTATGGTCAGTTCCGGATAGTACCGCATGAAGCGTTGAAACCATTTTCGGCCTGGTCTTTGGTCCTTGAAGGTGGTTTGAAGTTCCTTTGCTATAACAAACTCTTGAACGAGATCGTGAAGATCTGTCCGGGTAAAGCCCCAACCCCACTGGCAAAGGACCTGAAGAGATGGAGAATGACAAAGCATTAGTCCTGGACGCACATGTGAGCGCACACACACACACACACACAGGTTACACATTGAGAACCACTGGATTAGGCAAAATCACATTTCTCATGACCTCATATTAGGCTACCCACTGTTTGATGTTATCTTTTTCTTACAGTATAACCCTACCCAGTATAACCAAGGCCCAACCGACTGCAGTCCCTATACAGGGGATGGATGGGGAAATGGTGGGTCATACAAATTCCTGGGAGTCCATATGGACAGCAGGCTGGAATGGGGGGCTCTGTACAAAAAGGGCCAGAGTCGACTTTCTGAAGAGGCTCAAGTCCTTCAACGTGTGCAGTAAACTACTGCATACATTCTACCAGTCTGTGGTGGCCAGTGCCATCTTTTTTGCAGTTGTGTGCTGGGGTGCCAACATAAAGGCTGGTGATGCTTCTCAGGTAAATAAGCTGATCAGGAAGGCTAGCTCTGTTCTGGGGATTAGCCTTGACACTCTAGAGCAGGTGGCAGAGAGACGGATCCTGGCCAAACTGCTGGCCATCATGGACAACGTCTCCTACCCTCTGCACGCCATGGTTATGATGCAGAGGAGCACTTTCAGTCACAGACTGATCCCACCACTGTGGGCCAGAGAGCGCTACAGGAGGTCCTTCCTGCCGGCGGCTACTAGACTATTTCACTTTCTGGTCCGTAATCACTCATTTACTCAGGACTGTATATTCATATACAGTTGTTATATATCATATCACTATATTGTATGTAATTCTTGGACTGAACTTACGTAGTCACTCTCTCAGGAATGTATATTAGTTTCCTGCCAGTATTATCTTTTTTCATTGCTTATAGTATATCGAATGTGCAATACGTGCATTTATCTGTAATTAAACGCTGTACTTTATTTTAAGGGAATTATTATTATTATTATCCTAAATTATATCATACGCACATTTAGCTATTTAAGTATCTCTTCCTGTCATTTACCTGTACAGTTAATGTAACCATGCAAATATTAACTTAACTGTACTTTTAACCAGACTGTATATTAAGTAAAAACTATTATTACCCTCATTTATATCATACGCACTCTTAGCTATTTAAGTATCTTTCTCTGCCATCTACCTGTATAGTTAACCATGCAATTTTTTTTATTCATATCAACTTGGAATAATTGTATAATTTTTTCACCTCAGACTTTATAAATGTATAGTGTACATATTCAGTCATACTATGCAATGCATTTCTATAGCTTTTTGCACTCCAGATGTCTGGTATTTTTATACTTTTTCATACTGCTGCTCTATGTATCATGTATCTGTCTTTTGTGTATTTTGTTCTGGCAATTTGTATCGGTCCTGTGTTTTTCATAACTGCTTGACAAAGAGATTTCCCATCTATCTATCTGAACACTGAAATCTCGTGCTTCTACCACTGGACTCAGATCACATGTCCCTGTTCTGTGTTAATGCTCTGCTGCTCCTTCACTCTATGCCTCAACGACTTCCTGTCTACTCCATAACGTTCTCCCAGAAATTAGAGATTTTGTATTGTTCCCTCCCTATACAGATCTCATGCTTTTATTATGCGTGGGCAGGAACTGTAGTTTTAGTCATCTCAAACTAAATCTCATCTGAAAAGTAGGCCTAAAGATAAAAACGTTATTGTTAATGTTAGGATAGTATATAGGCCTATCCAGAATGAATTGACCGATGCAATATGACTGATATTTAAATATGGGTATTAATTATCTGAATTATGTAGCTGATTTATCAGGTGAGGTCAAAATAAGGGAGGAAAATGGTTCAAAGGTCAAAAGGAAGAAAATCCCCATTGAAAAACAGTCAAGTGGGCTTAATGGGAACAGGTGGGCTTAAAGGGAAATGTGAATTTATGGTTTACGAATATTTGATTCTACACACGACATTAAAAAAACTATATGAAATAAATCTATATATGGTGCACTAACATAACAAGTATAAATGCATCATGCAGAGAAGTAATTAGCTAAACTCATTTACATCCACCAGACAGTGTGATATTTTAGCTAGCGTTCCCTTTAAGGCCAGCAGGTAAAAATGTTAATTAAAAACTTAAAGATAAACATTTATTGTCTATTTAACAGTATAATAATATAAACTGCATACGAAAATGTAAACTATACCTTCTTATCATGCTTTATGGCATTGCAATGAACCATACTATGCAGCTACTGTATTGATGCAGCATGTGGTCTGTTTGCTAGCATGCAACAACTTGTATTTTGATTTCAAAAGAAACAATATTTATAATTCAAGTAATATTCTAACATATGCCTTATTCAAAACACGAATCACTTAAATGTTGATAACAAATGAGTACTTACCAAAACCAGGAGTAGAAATACGCAAAAAATGTTCTTCTGAGGGTACCAAAATCACCAAAGGATTTTTGCCAATTCTTCTGGGATCAGCAGGCACATGTCACACATATGCTTTAATAACTCAATATTGACAAATCTGATTGGCTTACAATAATAAGTGTCATTTATGTAACAAGCAGGTTCATTGGAATAAACATCACAGCAAAAAACAATATAGCTTTTTTTTTTATATGGTACAAGGGCTTAATATGGACGTTCACCCTAACTCTCTCATTCTGACAATGTATCACATAACTTTAGATGGAAAACTTTAGTTCATAGCTAGTAGTTAGTTCTTTAGCTAGCTAACTAGTTAACATTTCACACAGATTTCCAGGGATCAGTGAGCAACTAACGTTATACCTTGAGGAACGGCAAGGAGTAATACTATACCAGTTAATACAATACAGCTAATTGGTTCCTTGAGCTAACGTTACCTCATCTGATGTTGTAACGTTAGCTAACTAGAGGTCTGACTTTGTTAGCCAACTAATTTTCACACCATAAACTAAATTAGTAGATCACATAATATGTCTAGCTAAACGGAGAATTCGATCCAGCTAGCAAGATACTTAACAATGCTAACAATTCAAGTTCCGGGGGGCTCTGAGGTACCGGAACACATTGAGAAAGAAAGTGTCAAACAACGTAGCATCCAAGTAGCCTACTATCTATTAATTCAAAGCATTTTAGACATCACTGCAGTATGGCCACATACTTGAGTATAGCTGCGGACCTAACACAAATCCAAATTTCTTATAGCCAAATTTTCTAGAGCTCAATGTACAGCAACATTTTTATACGACACTGCAGAACACCAGACATGAGCAGTATAACAAATATCACAATATCGGAATATAACTTCAAATAAAATAAATCAATGTAGGCTACAGCAGAACACACATATGAGAACATATATATATAAAAAATGTATTTAACCTTTATTTAACTAGGCAAGTCAGTTAAGAACAAATTCTTATTTACAATGACTGCCTACACCGGCCAAACCTGGACGACGCTGGGCTAATTGTGCACTGCCCTATGGGACTCCTAATCACGGCCGGATGTGATGCAGCCTGGATTCGAACCAGGGAGTGTAGTGACGCCTCTAGCACTGAGATGCAGTGCTTTAAGACAGCTGTGCCACTTGGGAGCCCAATACAGTCGTATGAAAAAGTTAGGGCACCACTGACAATTTCCATGATTTCCATTTATAAAAAAATTGGGTGTTTGGATCAGCAATTTAATTTTGATCTATCAAATAACTGATGGACACAGTAATATTTCAGTCGGGAAATTAGGTTATTGGATTAACAGAAAATGTGCAATATGCATCAAAACGAAATTAGACAGGTGCATAAATTTGGGCCCCAACAGAAAAATCACATCAATATTTAGTAGAGCCTCCTTTTGCTAAAATAACAGCCTCTAGACGCTTCCTATAGCCTCTAATGAGTGTCTGGATTCTGGATGAAGGTATTTTGGACCATTCCTCCTTACAAAACATCTCCAGTTCAGTTAGGTTTGATGGTTGCCGAGCATGGACAGCCCGCTTCAAATCATCCCACAGATTCTCAATGATATTCAGGTCTGGGGACTGGGATGGCCATTCCAGAACATTTTACTTGTTCCTCTGCATAAATGCTCGGGTAGATTTTGAGCAGTGTTTTGGGTTGTTGTCTTGTTGAAATATCCAGCCCCAGCGTAACTTCAACTTTGTGACTGATTCTTCAACATTGTTCCCAAGAATCTGCTGATATTGAGTGGAATCCATGCGACCCTCAACTTTAACAAGATTCCCAGTACCGGCACTGGCCACACAGCCCCACAGCATGATGGAACCCCCACCAAATTTGACTGTGGGTAGCAAGTGTTTTTATTGGAACGCTGTGTTCTTTTGCCGCCATGCATAACGCCCCTTGTTATGACCAAATAACTCAATCTTTGTTTCATCGGTCCACAGCACCTTATTCCAAAATGGAGCTGGCAGGTCCAAATGTGCGTTTGCATACCTCAATTGTTGAACGATGCACAGTGACACCATCTAAAGCAAGATGATGTTGTAGGTCTTTGGAGGTGGTCTGTGGGCTGTTTTTGACCGTTCTCACCATCCTTCGTCTTTGCCTCTCCGATATTTTACTTGGCCTGCCACTTCTGAACTGTGCCTGTGGTCTTCCATTTCCTCACTATGTTCCTCACAGTGGACACTGACAGCTTATATCTCTGTGATAGCTTTTTGTAGCCTTCCCCTACACCATAATGTTGAACAATCTTTGTTTTCAGGTCATTTGAGAGTTGTTTTGAGGCCCCCATGTTGCCACTCTTCAGAGGAGAGTCAAAGAGAACAACAACTTGCAATTGGCCACCTTAAATACCTTTTCTCATGATTGGATGCACTTGTCTATGAAGTTCAAGGCTTAATGAGCTCACCAAACCAATTGTGTGTTCCAATTAATCAGTGCTAAGTAGTTACTGGTATTCAAATCAACAGAATGACAAGGGTGCCCAACTTTTTGCATAGCCTATTTTTCACATCTGATTTCATACAACTTAATATTGCTACACTAAAAATCTTTGTCTGGACAATACCCCAGTACTCAGCTTTTATTAGAAAATGAATGGCATGCCACTGTGATAATTTTCTGTGACAACAGAGTAAATTATTATGCAGCCTCAGAGGGGTGCCCAAACCTTTTCATACGACTGTATATAGGTCTCCCCATGTCAAGTCCATTTAAGTCCTAAGAGTCAACTTCTTGCTAAAAGCCATGAGCGCTATTTGCCTGACAACAGCTCTTTTAGCTAAACTATTATGCCATTTCTTCACATTGTAAGCGCAGTAATGCGCACACAACAGTAGGCTATAAGCGCAGGAAAACTCCATTCTCAACAGTGACCGCAAATACGATTGTGCATGTAATGCTTTCATTGTATCTTCCCCAAACTTGAAACTCACGCGCTGCTTATGTATCCAAGTTAGCAGATCATTATGCTTCATTTTAATAAGTTATTAGGTCACTTTGTGATACAAACCTTATTAAAACATATAGGTCTATGGGCTAGCCTATAGAAAACTGATACAATCCTCTTCACTCTTTTCTCACAATTGCATACCTCATGAAGCATTTGATTAGATTTTTGATTACATTTACATTGATGTCAGAGTGATTAGAGGGACAATAGAGTGCTGAGTACCAGACAGTTAGCTAGTTTGGTAGGTTACTAATGACCATCAGCAGCATCAGAGCTTGGAGAAGCCTAGTTACCGTGACTAAACGGTCACATGGAATTTAACTGCCTTCATTTACATTTTTAGATGTTAGTCATTTAGCAGACGCTCTTATCCAGAGTGACTTAGTTAGTGTATACATGTTAATACTTTTCTTTTTTTCTCGTACTGGTCCCGTGGGAATCGAACCCACAACCCTGGCGTTGCAAGCGCCATGTTCTACCACCTGAGCTACACGGGACTACGTGGTCACGGTCCTACTCTCCCTCCACATGTCCATTGGTGGTGCATGTTATGTTCGTCACTGTTTTCAGACCGGGTAGGACACATTTAGCAGAGAGTTGTTCCCTATGCTAGTTTGTAACATTGCAGAAAAATGTAAAACCTGGAGGAAAAGCAGAAGTGTGTTGTGGGTCATTTCCTCGCTGCTGTATCTACTACAACCTCAAGAATATTGCCCAAGCAAGGCATTTGATTAGTTTGATGTGTTGCGAGGCGTCACTGATTTACAGTGGGTTCCCAACCCTATTTAGGTATTTTTCTACCATGGACTTCCCCAGGTTTCACATTTGGGTGTATTAGGTACCTACCCAGCAGAGCAGCGAAGCAGGGCAGGTGTTGTGTCTTCAGGCCCAGCTGTCTGGCAGCTTCAGAGAGCAGGTACTGGTGGGTGGTCAGGTTCTTGCCGTTCCAGGACAGTTTGAGCGCGTGCGAGGAGAAGTAGGCGGGCACGTTGCAGAGGGCAAACTCTGAGTCCTGGGCGATCAGGCCGCAGAAACCAAAGTCCCTGTAGAGGGACAGCACCTCCTGATGATGGTCCTCCAATGTCTGAACCACCTGGATAATATAATAGAAAAATATTATTACACACACCCTTAAGAGTAGTAGTTTATACAGAGGTCAGTCAGTCTTCAGTCCAGTAGATTCTACAGACACATTTTGGAATGACAGTAGAATCAACCAATCACAAATGGTCTTGTAATAGGTGGGCCAATTGTATGATGGCTCAAGGCCCTCTAGAATGGGATCAATATAATGCAAGATCTTTCCACAAATGTAAATCACTATCCAAACAAACACCTTCTGATTTGTATTTTGTAAATCGATATATTGCATTATAATTTTTTTTTATAACTTCAGATATGCAGGTCATTTCCAAGGGCCTTAAGTAAAATGACTGCCATAAAGAAAAAAAGTTCAAGCGTAGAAAGCGGTTTGTAGTCGTAGCTGTGGCATTATATTACCCTTACGTTCAAGTTCCTGTTACAAAAGCACTTAGTTATCAAATATCCTTACAGCCTAAATTATGTTATTCTTATTATAGCTATGCAAACAACGTTGATTTCCGCATATTGTTTAAACAAGTTGTTTAGCTAATAAAATGAAAAACAAATTCTAACTACTTTTTGGTACCTTGATAATATCACAACATGAAATCCATGTCTTAAACGTTGCTACGTTTCGGAAATGGCAAAGAAAACGTGTTATCTGCTTGACACATTAAAGTTACTTACAGTTGAAGTTGGAGGTTTACATACACTTAGGTTAAGGTCATTAAAACTCATTTTTCAACCACTCCACAGATTTCATGTTAACAAACTATAGTTTTGTCAAGTCGGTTAGGACATCTACTTTGTGCATGACAAGTAATTCTTCCAACAATTGTTTACAGACAGAACGCGTCTCCTCAGGAAGGAGACGCGTTCTTCCTAGAGATGAGCGTACTTTGGTGCGAAAAGTGCAAATCAATCCCAGAACAACAAAGAACCTGGTGAAGATGCTGGAGGAAACAGCAACAAACAGTAAAACGAGTCCTATATCGACATAACCTGAGAGGCCGCTCAGCAAGGAAGAAGCCACTGCTCCAAACCCGCCATAAAAAAGCCAGACCACGGTTTGCAACTGCACATGGGGACAAAGATCATACTTTTTGGAGAAATGTCCTCTGGTCTGATGAAACAAAAATTGAACTGTTTGGCCATAACGACCATCGTTATGTTTGGAGGAAAAAGGGGGAGGCTTGCAAGCTGAAGATCACCATTCCAACCGTGAAGCACGGGGGTGGCAGCATCATGTTGTGGGGGTGCTTTGCTGCAGGAGGGACTGGTGCACTTCACAAAATAGATGGCATCAGGAGGAAGGAAAATTATGTGGATATATTGAAGCAACATCTCAAGACATCTGTCAGGAAGTTAAAGCTTGGTCGCAAATGGGTCTTCCAAATGGACAATGACCCCAAGCATACTTACAAAGTTGTGGCAAAATGGCTTAAGGACAACAAAGTCGAGGTATTGGAGTGGCCATCACAAAGCCCTGACCTCAATCCTATAGAACATTTGTGGGCAGAACTGAAAAAGCGTGTGCGAGCAAGGAGGCCTATAAACCCGACTCAGTTACACCAGTTCTGTCAGGAGGAAAGGGCCAAAATTCACCCAACTTATTGTGGGAAGCTTGTGGAAGGCTACCTGAAACGTTTGACCCAAGTTAAACAATTTAAAGGCAATGCTACCAAATACTAATTGAGTATATGTAAACTTCTGACCCACTGGGAATGTGATGAAATAAATAAAAGCTGAAATAAATCACTCTCTCTACTATTATTCTGACATTTCACATTCTTAAAATAAAGTGGTGATCCTAACTGACCTAAGACAGGGAATTTAACTAGGATTAAATGTCAGGAATTGTGAAAAACTGAGTTTAAATGTATTTGTCTAAGGTTTATGTAAACTTCCGACTTCAGCTGAATGTAACAGTATATAAAGTAATGTACTGGTGTGAAGGCATTGGGGGAATCTGTTCATTACTTCACTATTTATATATTTGGCAACTTTTACTTTTACTTCATTACATTCCGAAAGAAAATAATATACTTTTTACTACATATATTTTTGCTGACACCCAAAAGTTCTTTTGACAGGAAAATTGTCCAATTCACACACTCATCAAGAGAACATCCCTGCTGCATCTGATCTGGAAGACTCACTGAACACAAATGCTTTGATGGTAAATTATGTCAGAGTGTTGGAGTGTGCCCCTGGCTATCCATCAATAAAAATAACATCTAAAAATTGAGCCGTCTGGTTTAATATAAGGAATTTGTAAAGATTGATACTTTTACTCAAGTATGGCGATTTGGTACTTTTTCCACCACTGGATGTGGCTGGGGGTTAAAGCATTTCTTTCACATGACCCATCAATTTAGACAAGTGTATCTGGGTACGCGTCATGTAATATTTATAACATATGTTTCCTTATTGTCAGCTAATACCACTTTTAGTCTTCATCTTCACTACACTACTCAGTGTTTAGCACATGACCTCACATGTGAATCCTTAAAGAGATGGGTGGGGCTAAGGCTTAAGAGGGTGTGAACAATGCTGAATGGGTGTAGACAAAGGAGAGCTCTCCAGTAGGTACCATAAATTTCAAAGGCCCTTTTCTCAAAAGTGAGTTTTCCAAGTTAATCAACTTTCAAAGCAGAATTACTTTCCAATTGTTCCTAAAAAAATATACAATTTTGTAGCTTTGAGTCTCTACTTTTATCCAATGTAAAAAAACAGAAATTCAAATTTTGCTACATAAGACCGAATCCAGGTGGTGAGACTCATTTTGATAAAAACAAAAATTTGATTAAAAAAAAAAAGTTTGTGTTCAAATGGCTCTCCTGTGAAGTAGTGACCTGTGACTAGGGTTGGGTAGGTCACTTTCTAAATGTAATCCATTAGTTACTTGTACAAAATGTAATCAGTAACATAATTTTTACATTCAGTTACTTTAAGATTACTTTCCCCCTTAAGAGACATTAGAAGAAGACTAACATGTATGTTACTTATTGAACAACATCTATTGCAGGATAAATCAATGTTAAAGTTCACATCGCTAGGGGCTCCCAAGTGGCACAGTGGTCTTAGGCACTGCAGCTCAGTGCTTGAGGCATCACTACAGACACCACGGTTCGATTCCAGACTGTATCACAACCGGCTTGATGTTACATATAATACGATTAAATTATATCTTTACATTAATATATATAATTTAGTCCAAAAATAGATGTAGCAACTACAGATTGCCCCTTTAAGTCTATCAGAAGTGTGTGAGTTTGAGCATGTGTCCATTAGGCATAAGGATTTTTTTTTTTTTTTTTTATCAGCATGAATTAGATTGAGCAATAAAAGCCCCATTTTTATTCCATAGGCTTGGATCCGCACTATGCAGCTGTTGCAAGAGCGCATTTTTCACTGGCTGTCCACTGGTTTCAAAAACATTCATTGATAGGCAGCTTAACAGCTTAAACTTCTTGAATTCAACCATTATTGGGTTCACAATCCGTAAGGTGCAAATAGCTCAACGAAAGAGCAGCAGTGTGATTCACATCAATGCTCTATGTAGATATCAATAAGTGAAATCCATATCGCCGTCAACACACTGCAGCCATACAGTACGGCACTGTGTGTTGACGTGTCATTAGGACGGTGCCGTACTGTATGGCTGCAGTGTGTTGACGTGTCATTAGGACGGTGCCGTACTGTATGGCTGCATTGTGTTGACGTGTCATTAGGACGGTGCCGTACTGTATGGCTGCAGTGTGTTGACGTGTCATTAGGACGGTGCCGTACTGTATGGCTGCATTGTGTTGACGTGCCATTAGGACGGTGCCGTACTGTATGGCTGCAGTGTGTTGACATGTCATTAGGACGGTGCCGTACTGTATGGCTGCAGTGTGTTGACGTGTCATTAGGACGCACCATACTGTATGGCTGCATTGTGTTGACGTGTCATTAGGACAGTGCCGTACTGTATGGCTGCATTGTGTTGACGTGTCATTAGGACGGTGCCGTACTGTATGGCTGCATTGTGTTGACGTGTCATTAGGACGGTGCCGTACTGTATGGCTGCAGTGTGTTGACGTGTCATTAGGACGGTGCAGTACTGTATGGCTGCATTGTGTTGACGTGTCATTAGGACGGTGCCGTACTGTATGGCTGCAGTGTGTTGACGTGTCATTAGGACGGTGCCGTACTGTATGGCTGCAGTGTGTTGACGTGTCATTAGGACGGTGCCGTACTGTATGGCTGCAGTGTGTTGACGTTAGGGTTGTACATTTTGGGGAATATTTAGAGGTGGAAACTTCTGTGGGAATTAACAGGAATATATGCAAATTAATATTAATAGCATTTAAATGTAGAGGTTTTTCAAATTGGAAATATTTACCATATCATATGGAGACATAAGGTAAAAGGTTTATGTTTCTAAGTAGAGATAATAGCAAATTATTAAATCCTTACAATAGAAATAAAAAAAACAATTTAGTTACGAATTGAACTTTAATTAAATGAGGTGACTCTTCACATGGGATGATTTCACTGAACAACAAAAGTGAATATGGAACGATGCCCAATGATACATCGCATCTCCCAAAAACGTTTTCAACATGCATCTGTAAAATTATAGTCTAGAAACTAAAGTTATGGTTGTCTTCCTCTCAGGCTTCCATGTCTTCTCCCTGGACCTCCTCAATGTCCACCTCTTGAACATCAGACTCTGACGCCTCATCTTCACTGTCACTTTCCAACCTTGTTGAGGGTGGCTCGTTGTCAGACTCAAAAAGCCTCAAATTTGCCCGGATGGCCACCAATTTCTCAACCCTTGTTGCGTGCTTTGGTGTGTGTGTTCCCAAACAAGGACCAGCTGATGTTGGTGGGATTTGGAGGATGATGGAGGCAACAGGGGAAAGAGCCTCAGATCCACAAAGTCCCTTCCACCAGGTGGCTGATGAGATATGTTGGCACGACTGCCATATT
Organism: Thymallus thymallus; assembly: GCA_023634145.1. NCBI lineage: Eukaryota > Metazoa > Chordata > Actinopteri > Salmoniformes > Salmonidae > Thymallus > Thymallus thymallus. The sequence continues at coordinate 34,834,077 of CM042400.1, read as the reverse complement.
GCAGCTCCATCCCAAGTTTCAGGCTTCTTACCACGCTCTCCCAAAATACATAATCCAGGAGGATCCTCTTGATGGGGCTGTCCATATCGGCAGACTGTGATATGGCAATTTCTTGGCAGCTTCCATGTGGTGCTCTTATTCTTCTCACTTTGCTTGGTGAGGTAGATTACTGCTATAACTTGATGACCCTTCACATACTTAACCAATTCAATGGCTCTTGTAGCGTATCCATAGTTTTCAGTGCCATGATGTCCTTGAGCAGATTCAATACATGAGCAGCACAGCCAATGGATGTGACGTGAGGACTCCTCCACTTTAGACCAAGCAGCCTTCATGTTCGCAGCATTGTCTATCACCAGTGCAAATACCTTCTGTGGTCCAAGGTCATTGAGGACTGCCTTCGGCTCATCTGCCATGTACAGTCGTGGCCATAAGTTTTGAGAATGACAAGTATTGGTCTCCACAAAGTTTGTTGCTTTAGTGTTCTTAGATCTTTATGTCAGTAGTTACTATGGTACACTGAAGTATTATTACAAGTATTCCATAAGTGTCAAAGGCTTTCATTGACAATGACATTCAGTTTATGCCAAAGAATCAATATTTGCAGTGTTGACCCTTTTTCAAGACCTCTACAATTCGCCCTGGCATGCTGTCAATTAACTTCTGGGCCACATCCTGACTGATGGCAGGCCATTCTTGCATAATCAATGCTTGGAGTTTGTCAGATGTTGTGGGTTTTTGTTTGTCCACACGCCTCTTGAGGATCGACCACAAGTTCTCAATGGGATTAAGGTCTGGGGAGTTTCCTGGCCATGGACCCAAAATGTCGATGTTTTGTTCCCAGAGCCACTTAGTTATCACTTTTGCCTTAGACAAGGTGCTCCATCATGCTGGTAAAGGCATTAGTCGTCCCCAAACTGTTCTTGGATGGTTGGGAGAAGTTGCTCTCTGAGGATGTGTTGGTACCATTCTTTATTCATGGCTGTGTTCTTAGGCAAAATTGTGATTGAGCCCACTCCCTTGGCTGAGAAGCAACCCCACACATGAATGGTCTGAGGATGCTTTACTGTTGGCATGATAGAGGACTGACGGTAGCGCTCACCTTGTCTTCTCCGGACAAGATGTTTTCCGGATGGGCCAAACAATCGGAAAGGGGATTCATCAGAGAAAATGACTACCACAGTCCTCAGCAGTCCAATCCCTGTACCTTTTGCAGAATATCAGTCTGTCCCTGATGTTTTTCCTGGAGAGAAGTGGCTTCTTTGCTGCCCTTCTTGACACCAGGCCATCCTCCAAAAGTCTTCGCCTCACTATGCGTGCAGATGCACTCACACCTGCCTGCTGCCATTCCTGAGCAAGCTCTGCACTGGTGGTGCCCCGATCCCGCAGCTGAATCAACTTTAGGAGACGGTCCTGGCTCTTGCTGGACTTTCTTGGGCGCCCTGACGCCTTCTTCACAACAATTGAACCTCTCTCCTTGAAGTTCTTGATGATCCGATAAATGGTTGATTTAGGTGCAATCTTACCAGCAGCAATATCCTTGCCTGTGAAGCCCTTTTTGTGCAAAGCAATGATGACGGCACGTGTTTCCTTGCAGGTAACCATGGTTGACAGAGGAAGAACAATGATTTCAAGCACCACCCTCCTTTTAAAGCTTCCAGTCTGTTATTTTCACTCAATCAGCATGACAGAGTGATCTGCAGCCTTGTCCTCGTCAACACTCTATCCTGTGTTAACGAGACAATCACTGACATGATGGCAGCTGGTCCTTTTGTGGCAGTGCTGAAATGCAGTGGAATTCTTTGGGGGGGATCAAGTTCATTTTCATGGCAAAGAGGGACTTTGCAATTAATTGCAATTCATCCGATCACTCTTCATGACATTCTGGAGTATATGCAAATTGCCATCAACCATCCGATCACTCTTCATGACATTCTGGAGTATATGCAAATTGCCATCATCAACCATCCGATCACTCTTCATGACATTCTGGAGTATATGCAAATTGCCATCATCAACCATCCGATCACTCTTCATGACATTCTGGAGTATATGCAAATTGCCATCATCAACCCTGAGGCAGCAAACTTTGTGGAGACCAACACTTGTGTCACTCAAAACTTTTGGCCACGACTGTAGAGACCGGTGTGTCTGTTTCCCTTGCGTCTGTGCTTTTGTAGAATACTGGTTGAGGGGTGGAGATGATGTAGTTAATTATTCCTTGTCCACGAACATTCGACCACCCTTCAGAGATGATTGCAATACAGTTTGCTCTCTCTATGATTTGCTTGAACTTCACTTGAACTCTGTTGAACTCTGCATCCAGAAAATTAGTAGATAAAGCATGTCTGGTTGGAGGGGTGTATGCTGGGAAAAGAACATTCAGAAATCTCTTCCAATACACGTTTCCTGTGAACATCAGAGGTGAACCAGCTGCATACACAGCTCTAACAAGACAGTCATCAGCATTTCTCAAAAAACTTCTGATTCCAGGAGGACCATGAGCTGTTGCTATCGATAAGGTGTCTGATTCTTCATTTTCACCTCGAATAGAAGTAGAGGGACTTTTGTCAGAGGTTGCTTGTTGTGAGCGCTGAGGGAACTTTATGCACTTGGCCAGATGATTCTGCATCTTTGTTGCATTCTTCACATATGATTTGGCACAATATTTGCAAATATACACAGCTTTTCTTTCTACATTAGCTGCAGTGAAATTTCTCCACACATCAGATAGTGCCTGGGGCATTTTCCTGTAAAGATTAGAAAAAACCCAAATACAATTCCATGTACAGATAAATAGTTAAGCAGTTAGATTAAACAACTCATTTGTAAGATAAAATGAAACATGTATGGTAACAGGTGAATTAACACTCCTCAGTTAGCAGGCTCAAGCAAGCTAGAAATGATTTAAACACACTTCGCTGTAGGCTACTAATCACTAGTTAACAAAAAATCATGTATGCCCACCCAGTATTGTAATCAAAACTTACCACAAAGCATGTAGTCCTTGGCTCAGACAGTGTAGTAGTGTGGGCTCAATAGCATCTCATTAGTGTGCAAGATCTTGAGAATCAGCTGTACATGTGATGGAAGAATGCACTGGGCATGCAGAGGGTTGCAATTCCATTGAATTGGGGATAGTTTAACCAAAATATGCCACAAGACCTAGAATTGCCTTGTGTGTATCCCACAAAAAAAGTTAACTGTTATTAACAAACTTTTTTTTGAATTTAAGCAAAATTCCCCAAATTCCAGGGCTTAACTTCCATGGAAAATTTCCAACCCTTTGCAACCCTAGTTGAGGTGTCATAAGGACGCACCGTACTGTATGGCTGCATTGTGTTGAGGTGTCATTAGGACGCACCGTACTGTATGGCAAGATTGTGTTGAGGTGTCAATAGGACGCACCGTACTGTATGGCTGCATTGTGTTGACGTGTCATTAGGACGGTGCCGTACTGTATGGCTGCAGTGTGTTGACGTGTCATTAGGACGCACCGTACTGTATGGCTGCATTGTGTTGACGTGTCATTAGGACGCACGGTACTGTATGGCTGCATTGTGTTGACGTGTCATTAGGACGCACCATACTGTATGGCTGCATTGTGTTGACGTGTCATTAGGACGCACCGTACTGTATGGCTGCATTGTGTTGACGTGTCATTAGGACGCACCATACTGTATGGCTGCATTGTGTTGACGTGTCATTAGGACGCACCGTACTGTATGGCTGCATTGTGTTGACGTGTCATTAGGACGCACCATACTGTATGGCTGCATTGTGTTGACGTGTCATTAGGACGCACCGTACTGTATGGCTGCATTGTGTTGACGTGTCATTAGGACGCACCGTACTGCAGTCATACAGTACGGCGCCATCTTCGTTGTCTAATTCATTCATTGATCTTCTAAAGAAGCTATCCCTTTTCGTTTCTGTGCCTCCAAATCGTTAGTTATGCTGGTAAAGTAGGTTGTTAGCTAGCTAGGTAATGAGGTAAAATGACTAAAGGTGGGTGGTTTTGGAACAACCTGTGACATGGTTTATGAACAGGGACTAGAAAAACAACTAAACTGGATGTTCTATTTACACAATAATGCTTAACCTACATCAGGAGATCCCTTTAGGTCTGGGGAAGAAAATACAAATATTTTGGAGGGTATAAAACATATTTTTCCAACACCATTTTCAGAATAAAATTGTGTTTTATTAAGACGGTACATATTTTTCCCGCCGGATCGACATTAAACCCAGTCAAGGAGGAAAATGATGCTTTTGCAGCCTGAATGGAGGATGCTTTAAGTACGAGGTACGAGGTGTTCCTAGACGATAGTGCAGATCTAGCGGCTACTATCGGCTACCTAAGCTAGCTAGATAGCTAATTAGCACAAGTGGTCACCTCTCTCTTCCGTAAACACGCTACAACATGGAGATATGGCCGTGTGGGAACACTAACCCTAACTAGGTGTGTAGTCACCTTTTTTTATTACTATTTCTCGCTGATATGAAAGATATTTTCCTTACATTTCCAAAACTGTACAGTAAGTGATGCGTGTTCACGTTTAGAGCAAGCATCAGGGCTTTTAACAAAAAGTCCCTCGGGAAGAAGATGCCTTCATCAATAGGCGCTGAAGGTAGTTAGCGTTTATGAATGGGGTAGAAGCTACTGCTCTTTACTCACCCGCACTCTGAAGCGGAACATGGCGAGGCGGACACAGTGGCTCAGGCAGGCTGGGGGCAGGAACCAAGCGCGGGGAGGCGGGGTAGCCTTGCTGCCAACATGGTTGACGATGAGCTGGGCTGTCTGCCGTTGCCCCTGCGCTCGCCGCGCCCACTCCGGCCACCGCTCCTTCCCCAGGGTCCCGTTGAACACCACGACCAGCTCCAGCCCGCCCTGGTACAGACAGGCCTGGGACAGAGCGGCCAGGTATCCCAGCATGGCGTTCCACTCCCCGCCGCACACCCAGTCCGTCTGGTAGCCGCCATACAGCCGCTGCAGGCCGGAGTCAGCATCGATGAGTATCCGGGCCGGGGGTAGAGGGGGCATAGGGCCGGGGTGATGAGGGTGGTGGTGGTGCGGGGGCTGGCGGCCCGGCGCACGGGCCAGTTTAAGGAGATCCACGGGGACCGCTGCCCCGGGACACCGTTTCTCAAGATACTCCTGGAAGCCCTGTACGCCCATCCCGGTGTTGTTGAGCCGGTGGGTCTGGCCAGGGGAGGGCTCTGGGTACGTTCGGAACGCCGTGGTGATAGTTGATGTGAGGGTCGAGACTGTAGTTAGCTAAAACCTGGCAGCTAGCTAACTTATCTCTCTGTGTGACTGACTGAACGACTGTTGCCGCACCTAGCTGCTGCCACCCCTTATGCTGGCAGAGGGACCAACCCTGTAAAGACTAACTAGCCTTGCAAGCTAGCTCGGCAGGCCGAGAAGTGCACTTCCCAACAGCAAGTAAGCAAGCTAGCTAACGTTGTTAGCAACTTGACTAGTTAGTGTGCAACGCCAATCTTCTATATCTGGTCGTGTGTGTACAATTGTGTGTCCATCCCTAGCAGTATTTTGGTCAACTGCCAGCAAAGCCAGCTAGTGTAATACTCCGGCTGAAGTTTAACTACCCCTCTAACTAGCTAGCTAGGTAATAACACAAAATGTTGACAGCTGATGATGGCTAGTTACAGTAATGTTATGATTTACTCCAAAATTATAATCCCGATTCACACGATGAAGAAACGTTGCGCATTAGTTAGAAAACATAACGGTCGAGTAATTCTTAATCTGACATTATATTTATATTATAACCGTTAGAGTAGTTCAAATTACTGAGACGTGCTAGTTACCTGGCCGATGGGAAATCAAAATATGATTTAGTTAGCTAGCTAGCAAGCTGGCTGGCTAACGTTAACCGCTGTAGCTAGCGAGCTAATTTAGCTAGCTGAGTCCCCGGCGTGACTTGACGCGTCAACTCTCAAAGACAACTCTGGGACAGAGACGACGCGAAATGAAATGGATGTTTGGAAAAATTTAAGGCAGAAAAAATAAATAAATAAAAACAAACGCCCGATGGTGCCTCCCTCGCTTTCTTCCACACTCACGACTTCATGTTGAGGAAGGGAACATACTTTCAAGCGATGTCAGCCATCTTGCGACTTCCTCACGGACCAACAGAAGTGGGAGGGAAGGTGGAGTGCGGTGATGACGCCGAGGGAACTGTAGGGAAATGTAGTTTTAAAAAGCTCCCCTTTTTTGTAAAGGTCGCTGGAATGCTAGGGTGAAAGACTCTAACTACCAAGAATACATGTGACGCCCTACGCCTTGGCTTTAAAAACCAGACGGTTCTGTGCTACTAACGCTCCTAGGAACGTTCCTACCATATTAAAGTTGAAATGTATAATTTGGTTAGGGTTATGATTAGGAAAGGGTTATGGTTCAATTTAGGGTAAAGGTATGGGTTAAGGTTAGGGTTACGGTTTAGGGTCGTCCCGTCCCAAGGAATTTGGATTGCACTAACGAAAAACCAGAGGAGCGCTTTGGACTAAATGTTAAATTATATTATGATCTGCAACACAAGTTACAGTAACTACTAAATGGGTGATTGTCATGCACATTCTTCTTGCCCACTTTGCCCCCCTGCTAGAATGTACTATAGATGTATCAAACAGACAAACGTTTCATATTTATATTAGGTCAAGTAAAGTACACATATTTCATGTAAATATGTGTATATATATATGGTGCACGAAATCTAATATTAAGGAAGTCAAGAGATTTTGCTCGCCTGAGGTAGAGTATCTCATGATAAGCTGTAGACCACACTATTTACCAAGAGAGTTTTAATCTATATTTTTCATAGCTGTCTATTTACCGCCACAAACCGATGCCAGCACTAAGACCGTACTCAATGAGCTGTATAAGGCCATAAGGATACAGGAAAACGCTCATCCAGCAGCGGCGCTCCTAGTGGCCGGGGACTTTAATGACTTTAAATCCGTTTTACCTCATTTCTACCAGCATGTTAAATGTGCAACCAGAGGAAAAAAAGCTCTAGACCAGCTTTACTCCACACACAGACACGTACAAAGCTCTCCCTCGCCCTACATTTGGTAAATCTGACCATGATTACAAGCAAAAACTAAAGCAGGAAGCACCAGTGACTCGGTCAATAAAGAAGTGGTCAGATGATGCAGATGCTAAGCTACAGGACTGTTTTGCAGCACAGACTGGAATATGTTCTGGGATTCTTCCGATGACATTGAGGAGTTCACCACATCAGTCACTGGCTTCATCAATAAGTGCATCGATGACGTCGTCCCCACAGTGACTGTACGTACATACCCCAACCAGAAGCCCTGGATTACAGGCAACATCCGCACTGAGCTAAAGGGTAGAGCTGCCGCTTTCAAGGAGCGGGACTCTAACCTGGACACTTATAAGAAATCCCGCTACGCCCTCAGACAAACCACTCTCTCTCAACCTATGAATGAACTACCTGGTCCTGGTCCTGCTGTTTCCTCTCTCTCTCAACCTATGAATGAACTACCTTGTCCCGATCCTGCTGTTTCCTCTCTCTCTCTCAACCTATGAATGAACTAACTTGTCCCGGTCCTGCTGTTTCCTCTCTCTCAACCTATGAATGAACCTCCTTGTCCCGGTCCTGCTGTTTCCTCTCTCTCAACCTATGAATGAACTACCTTGTCCCGGTCCAGCTTTTTCCTCCCTCTCTCTCTCTCTCTCAACCTATGAATGAACTACCTTGTCCCGGTCCTGCTGTTTCCTCTCTCTCTCTCAACCTATGAATGCTCAGCTATGAAAAGCCAACTGACATTTGCTCCTGAGGTGTTGAACTGTTGCACCCTCTATAACCACTGTGGTTATTATTTTGATGTAAAAAAGGCTTTTTGTAAAATCCATTTGATTGATTGTTTGCTCTGCTGGATGCTGTGTATTCACTAACTGTCTGAGTGATGGGACATTTATATAGTAACTGTAACATATGTTCATATGTAACTGTAACATAATCTGCATCTTAACTTCTTAAAGTGTCAATCAGCAGTAGAAACAATAACACAGTGTCTCCCTGCTCCTCCTTGGGTAAAAAACTGAGGGATGGGGCTGGAGAAACGGAACTATAGATGCAAGGACTGACCATCCATGATATTAAAATTGTAATCCTGTACCTATTATCTGTTTCCACTACCATGTACCCAGTTTGGATAAAGGCATCTGCTAAATGGCATATTAAAGTCTACTCTGCCCAGTGTAGTTACCATTCCTTTCCAATACATGGCAGCCAAGCTAGTTGAAGTCACTACTCTAGCAACAGGGACACAGGATTAGTGCGCGTTGAAAGTAGTTTTATATTCGCGTAACCAGATAAAGCAAGTTTATCTGGTTACGCTTGAACCTGTTGTTATAGTGGACAATCTAACTATAGAGTGAACCGGCGACAAACTGCCAGCCTGTTACCGAGTTAGTCTGTTACCCAAACCAAATCACAATTGTGGCATATGGCAGGGAGGGGTAAGGGGAGTGGTGATTTATGGTAGATATCTTGCAGCCCGCTGGCTCCACTCCCGAGCCTCATATGGACTTCCTGCCCCAGCGAGGCAAGCCTGTGGATCATGAAGACATTTAGGCTTGGGGATAAAAGAGGAAGTGGGCCGCACAAACAAACATAGAAGGCGAGAGTGAAACACGTGTTACGGAGAGTATGAGAAGCTAATTATCTATGTGATTACCCGTTGTGACCTGGACTGTCTGATAAACCCCACTGTGTACCGAACTGGTTTGGATGAGGACCCGGTTTTGGATTACCCCTGGATAACGGACAACGAGATCGGATTGTGGACTGTGAACTGGTTGCTGAATTCCCCTCTTTCCCCTTGTGTGTAAATATCCCTAATAAATTCTCCTTTTGCAATCTAGTTGTGCTTCCTGTGCGTGTTTTGTTATTGAACTTGGTGACGTGGAAACCCCACATTCTTGAGCCTGCTACACAATGTATTTATAATGAGCACGCCCCATTATTGGTTAGAATGAGATTTCATGAATCATGATACGTCTGCGATTCGAACTCCGGTCATCTAATCAAAATGTAAATGTGCTACCATCGCGCCACACAGCACAGATGATAAACGTTGTTATAGGATACTGATTATATATGTAGAGCACCTACCCACTACTGATATTAACCTTAAACAATTTATAATCAAGCAACAATTCTCCAATTATTTAATTGACATTGGCTGCTGACTGGTCGAGTAACCTCTTCTGCAAAGAAGTCCTTCGTAAGGATTAGTGACACGTCCAGTAAATACATCACCATCCAGACGTGCAGACATAGTTTATTTACTCAATGAAATAACAAACACATGAAAACAGAGGCTGCACCGTGAACTGGTGTCGAGTATACACAAGCACACACAAGGATCCACAACGCAGGTGGACACAATGGAACATAAATAGAATCCCCAATTAGAGACAACTCAAGACAGGCCGCTCCTCCCTCGCCTCGAGGTTGCACGCCCGGTCCTGTCTGGACCCCGGCATGATGGACCTCTCCTCAGTATTCCCGCGAGGCACCAAGTCCTGTCTGGACCCTGGTGTTGGAGACCCCTCTCTTGGGGCTGGGTGTTGCACCAAGCCCTGTCTGGACCCTGGTGTTACGGGCTCCGACCCGACAGCTGGGCTGACGACCGGTCCCGGGCTGGGCGTGGACGGCTCTGGAGCTTGTCTGGGCACCAGGGCAGTGGAAGGCTCCAGCCCTGGCGCTAGTTCAACGCCCTCCCTGGACGACCTGGGCTGTGGACCGTCCCTGGAGGCCCCAGAATGTGGACCGTCCCTGGAGACCCCGAGCTGAGCACCCGCACAGAGGACAGCTCTGGTACTGGAGCAGGACTGGACGCCGTGCCTAGACTGGGCACCCGTGCCCGAGGAGTACTCCAGCCGCGTGGCCGCGCTGGCTGCCGGTCCCGGACTGGACACCGGCACGGTGAGGAGCTCTGGCTCTAGAGCATCGCTGGACACCGTGCCTGGACTGGGTATCGGCGCAGCGGAAAGCTCCGGTGCTGGAGCAGGACTGAACGCCGTGCCTATACTGGGCACCGGCGCAAAGGATAGCTCCAGCCATGTAGCCGGGCTGGCTGCCGGCCCCGGACTGGGCACCGGCGTGGCGAGGAGCTCCGGCTCTGGAGGAGGACTGGACGCCATGCCCAGCCTGGGCACCAACGCAGAGGAGTTTTCCATCCGTGTGGCAGGGCTGGCTGCCCGTCCTGGACTGGGCACCGGCTCGGTGAGGAGCTCTGGCTCTGAAACATAGCTGGATGCCGTGCCTGGACTGGGTATCGGCGCAGCGGAAAGCTCCGGTGCTGGAGCAGGATTGAATGCCGTGCCTACACTGGGCACCGGCGCAGAGGATGGCTTCAGCCATGTAGCTGGGCTGGCTGCCGGCCCCGGTCTGGGCACCGGCTCGGTGAGGAGCTCCAACTCAGTAGCAGGACTGGACGCCATGCCCATCCTGGGCACCAGCGCAGAGGGGTTTTCCAGCCATGTGGCAGGGCTGGCTGCCGGTCCCGGACTGGCCACCGGTGTGATGAGGAGCTCTGGCTCTGGAGTGGGACTGGACGCCGTCCTTGGACTGGCCGTAGACGCAGAGGATGACTCCAGCTGTGTAGCCGGGCTGGTCGCCGGTTCCGGACTGGACACCAGTGTGGTGAGGAGCTCCGGAGCAGGGCTGGACGCTGTGCCCATCCTGAGCACCAGCGCAGAGAGGTTCTCCAGCCGTGTAGTCGGGCTTGCTGCCGACCCCGGACTGGGCACCGGCATGTCGAGGCGCTCTGGCTCTCGAGTGGCACTGGACAAACGCACTGGAGGTCGGATGCGGGGAGCCGGCACAGGTCGTACCGGACTGGAGAGACGCACTGGTGGCCTGGTGCGTGGAGCCGGCACAGGTGGCACTGGACTGGTGACACGCACCTCAGGGCGAGTGTGGGAAGTCGATACTGGTAGCATCAGGCTGGGCACCAGCACAGAGGATGGCTTGAGTGCTGGAGCAGGACTGGACGATGAGACTTGTGGACAGCCAGAGGGCTCCAGCCGTGTGGGCGCTGTTTCTGAATCCCGCCACGAGCCCCCACTCTGGTCCAGGCCCGGACTCCTCTTCCCAACCACGGGTCGAGAGCCCCCAGATGCTTCCCACGACCAGCGAATGGGTTACCTCCGGGACCTTCGTTGGTACTGCCCGGGCTCCTCATCATGTTCAACTGCGGGTTCCCAGGGTGGTGGATCCTTCTGTCACGATGCGTGGTGAGGGAGGTAAGTGCAGACATAGTTTATTTACTCAATAAAATAACAAACACACGAAAACAGAGGCTGCACTGTGAACTGGTACACAAGCACACACAAGGATCCACAATGCAGGTGGACACAATGGAATATAAATAGAATCCCCAATTAGAGACAACTCAAGACAGCTGCCTCTAATTGGGGATTAGACAAACTCCCTGAAACTATTGTCAGGTCCTGACTGTGGCCATACGACTCCCACTAGGGGGAGCCAGAGACCTGGCTTCAGTCAGGACCTTAAGTAGCCTAGGTTAACTTAGCTGACCTTCAATTGAGGGAATTCAGCAGAGTTCTCTGAGACTCATTGAAGCTCTGAAAATAAATACATGGGAAAATGTAACCAAACATGTTAATAATAGGCCTGCATTACGGTGCGTCGGTTGGCAGTTAATTGTAAAATTACACTTTTCATCCTTACCTTGGAAGGTTTTTTATTTGTTTATTATTATTAAACAGTAACATGTAAAACACAAAAAAAACAGAACAGCCAGAGGGATTACACGAATAAGGAAGACAAAAAAAATAAAAATAAAAATAAAATAAATAATAATAATAATACAAATCCACATTATATCAAATCAAATACAGACATGTCACTGTCTCCGCGTAGTAGAATAACGGGTCAGGATTGTGTGTTAACTGCGTTGGGAAAAGATAGACGCATCCAAGCCGCGGCCACCGCGCTGTTACGCTCGTTCTGTAATGCTGCAGAAAATGGCCGTGGCTTCACTACGTTTTCAGATTGGAAGAAAATGGTGGAAAATATGCAGCCGAAGTCCGACCAGAGCGGGTACAAATTCATTGCTTTAACTAATTATGACACATGTTAAGAAAATGTTGAGCAACGTAATAAAGTAATGACTTTTCAAATAAGTTACACGTTGTGTTGGCTGACAATTATTTAGCTACGCTATCCTTACGCACCGCATATCATTACAGCAGAATGTACCGCTATGTTAGATAGTTACCTAACGTTAGTTGGATACTAATACATTGTACTTACCAGGCAGTATATTAACTATCTACTATCTAACTAACCAACGTTTATTGACTTGATTATTCACATCATTCTTAGCTACGTGGTATAGTTGTGTGTTTCAATGGACATAGTTCATTCTACTCCGATTTCAGAGCACTGTTGCGCAGAATAACTGATGCAGATGAAGTAACGTAGCTAGATAACTATTTTATTGCTTATTGTGGAGGATAAAAATACCTGTATGCCTATGGATGTGTAGCCGATCTGTGTATGGACCCTAAAACGTTTGGTATACATATTAGTTCAGAACCTAGCTATGAACCTCAGATATCATAGCCAGTTGTATCAACTTCAAAACAGTCTGAATTACAATAATGAAGCCAATGGATTGAGTAGAATATAATATAACTTTGAGCCAAGGATGCAAGTCGTATATACAGTTGAAGTCGGAAGTTAATACACTTAGGTTAAAGTCATTAAAACTCATTTATCAACCACTAAACAGATTTCGTGTAGTTTCATATAGTTTTGGCAAGTCAGTAAGGACATCTACTTTGTGCATGACAAGTAATTGTTCCAACAATTGTTTACAGACAGATTAATTCACTAAATCACAATTCCAGTGGGTCAGAAGTTTACATACACTAAGTTGACTGTGACTTTAAACAGCTTGTAAAATTCCAGAAAATGATGTCATGGCTTTAGAAGCTTCTGATAGGCTAATTGACATCATTTGAGTCAATTGGAGGTGTACCTGTGGATGTATTTCAAGGCCTACCTTCAAACTCAGTGTCTCTTTGCTCAACATCACGGGAAAATCATAAGAAATCAGCCAAGACCTCATAATTTTTTTATTGTAGACCTCCACAAGTCTGGTTCATCCTTGGGAGCAATTTCCAAATGCCTGAAGGTACCACATTCATCTGTACAAACAATAGTACTCAAGTATAAACACCATGGGACCACGTAGCCGTCATACCGCTCAGGAAGGAGACGCGTTCTGTCTCCTAGAGATGAACTTACTTTGGTGCGAAAAGTGCAAATCAATCCCAGAACAACAGCAAAGGACCTTGTGAAGAAGCTGAAATAAATCATTCTCTCTCCTATTATTCTGACATTTCACATTCTTAAAATAAAGTGGTGATCCTAACTGACCTAAGACAGGGAATTTTTACTAGGATTAAATGTCAGGAATTGTGAAAAACTGATTTGGTTAAGGTGTATGTAAACTTCTGACTTCAACTGTACATGTAGTTATTACCATGCATGAGATCCCCACATTGTAGCCTGTACATTTAATATATTCACTGATCATGTATTCTACCTTGGCAAATAAAGATGCAGTTCACATATGAATGTCTGAGATTATCTTTCAGTCGTATCCAATACCAGTATCAAATTCCAGTCTTTGAATGATGCTGTGTCTACATGTACACTACCATTCAAAAGTTTTGGGTCACTTAAAAATGTCCTTGTTTTTGAAAGAAAAGCATTTTTTTTGTCCATTAAAATAACATCAAATTGATCAGAAATACAGTTGTCACAAGAATTTATATCTCAATGTTCTAAATTAACTATTTCATAACTATCTGTATCCTGAAGGTTGTAAGGCTGTAATAATACAGACAGAGTCCCAGCTTGCAATGGTCAGTTCTTTATTCAGAGAGCTCTGCCCTCTAAGTTCAGAGTCCATCTTTTATACACACACATCAGTCAGAAACCCCACCTTTCTTTATGGGGGCTGTATATTTTTACGGTCTGCCACATGTTCCCTAATTTCCTGCAAGCCTAACAGAGAACCCCTTTCCTGTTATCAGTTTTACAGCTTTCACAAATAGTCTGTAGTTCATTCCTCTTCTCCGTTGTTGTCGTAACTACATCCTGACTATTTTGCTAAACAGTAACATACTGTCCTAGTCTTGTCTATGCACACATTCTTAGAATGATAATCTTATCATTCTAATACATCTCACACATTACACAGTTTCAGAGTGGAATACTTTAGTCATTACTTTAAACATACAAATTCCTCTAACAACAGTGTAGACATTGTTAATGTTGTAAATGACTATTGTTTGTTTTTTTATGGAATATCTACATAGGCGTACAGAGACCCATTATCAGCAACCATCACTACTGTGTTCCAATGGCACGTTGTGTTAGCTAATCCAAGTTTATCATTTTAAAAGGCTAATTGATCATTAGAAAACCCTTTTGCAATTATGTTAGCGCAGCTGAAAACTGTTGTGCTGATTAAAGAAGCAATAAAACTGGCCTTCTTTAGACTAGTTGAGTATCTGGAGCATCAGAATTTGTGGGTTCGATTACAGGCTCAAAATGGCCAGAAACAAAGAACTTTCTTCTGAAACTCGTCAGTCTATTCTTATTCTGAGAAATGAGAAATTCCATGTGAGAAATTGCCAAGAAACTGAAGATCTCGTACAACGCTGTCTAATACTCCCTTCACAGAACAGCGCAAACTGTCTCTAACCAGAATAGAAAGAGGAGTGGGAGGCCCCGGTGCACAACTGTACAAGAGGACAAGTACATTAGTGCCTCACAAGTCCTCAACTGGCAGCTTCATTAAATAGTACCCGCAAAACACCAGTCTCAACGTCAACAGTGAAGAGGTGACACCGGGATGCTGGCCTTCTAGGCAGAGTTGCAAAGAAAAATCCATATCTCAGACTGGACAATAAAAATAAAATATTAAGATGGGCAAAAGAACACAGACACTGGACAGAGGAAGATTGGAAAAAAAGTGTTCTGGACAGACAAATCTAAGTTAAGTGTTCGGATCACAAAGAAGAACATTCGTGAGACGCAGACCAAATGAAAAGATGCTGGAGGAGTGCTTGACGCCATCTGTCAAGCATGGTGGAGGTAATGTGATGGTCTGGGGGTGCTTTGGTGGTGGTAAAGTGGGAGATTTGTACAGCGTAAAAGGAATCTTGAAGAAGGAAGGCCATCACTCCATTTTGCAATGCCATGCCATACCCTGTGGACGGCGCTTAATTGGAGCCAGTTTCCTCCTACAACAGGACAATGACCCAAAGCACAGCTCCAAACTATGCAAGAACTATTTAGGGAAGAAGCAGTCAGCTGGTATTCTGTCTATAATGGAGTGGCCAGCACAGTCACCGGATCTCAACCCTACTGAGCTGTTGTGGGAGCAGCTTGACCGTATGGTACGTAAGAAGTGCCCATGACGTCAATCCAACTTGTGGGAGGTGCTTCAGGAAACATGGGGTGAAATCTCTTCAGATTACCTCAACAAATTGACAACTAGAATGCCAAAGGTCTGCAAGGCTGTAATTGCTGCAAATGGAAGATTCTTTGACGAAAGCTTGAAGGACACAATTATTTAAATTAAAAATCATTATTTATAACCTTGTCAATATCTTGAATATATTTCCTATTAATTTTGCAACTCATTTCATGTATGTTTTCATGGAAAACAAGGACATTTCTAAGTGACCCCAAACTTTTGAATGGTAGTGTATGTTTTACAATTATACACTTCAACAGTGTTTACCAGTTTTGGTCATGGGACATCAATGGTTACACATTGTAACTATGCAATATACTAGAAGCATGATTTAACTAGTTAAAGGCTGATTTGTAATTCATATATACAGAAATATATATATATTTTAACACACTTCCTACTCCAAAACAGGTAAATCTCAATATCCAACTCCCTTCATCTGCATTAATCTGAGGACAGGATAGGTGTAGTATTTCAATGAGAGACTTAATTTCAACCACTAGAGAATGTGAAAAGCTTTACTGAAAGAAGTTCATTATCCAAGTGTTATAAATACATACATTATAAATAGTATAATTGTAATATTATAAATACAAGTCCAATCTGATCTGTATCTGTATTAAACTGACCTGGGATCATTAACTCTGGGACTACTACATCTCTATCTGTATTAAACTGACCTGGGATCATTAACTCTGGGACGACTACATCTCTATCTGTATTAAACTGACCTGGGATCATTAACTCTGGGACGACTACATCTCTACCTGTATTAAACTGACCTGGGATCATTAACTCTGGGACTACTACATCTCTATCTGTATTAAACTGACCTGGGATCATTAACTCTGGGACTACTACATCTCTATCTGTATTAAACTGACCTGGGATCATTAACTCTGGGACTACTACATCTCTATCTGTATTAAACTGACCTGGGATCATTAACTCTGGGACTACTACATCTCTATCTGTATTAAACTGACCTGGGATCATTAACTCTGGGACTACTACATCTCTATCTGTATTAAACTGACCTGGGATCATTAACTCTGGGACTACTACATCTCTATCTGTATTAAACTGACCTGGGATCATTAACTCTGGGACTACTACATCTCTATCTGTATTAAACTGACCTGGGATCATTAACTCTGGGACTACTACATCTCTATCTGTATTAAACTGACCTGGGATCATTAACTCTGGGACTACTACATCTCTATCTGTATTAAACTGACCTGGGATCATTAACTCTGGGACTACTACATCTCTATCTGTATTAAACTGACCTGGGATCATTAACTCTGGGACTACTGCATCTCTATCTGTATTAAACTGACCTGGGATCATTAACTCTGGGACTACTACATCTCTATCTGTATTAAACTGACCTGGGATCATTAACTCTGGGACTACTACATCTCTATCTGTATTAAACTGACCTGGGATCATTAACTCTGGGACTACTACATCTCTATCTGTATTAAACTGACCTGGGATCATTAACTCTGGGACTACTGCATCTCTATCTGTATTAAACTGACCTGGGATCATTAACTCTGGGACTACTACATCTCTATCTGTATTAAACTGACCTGGGATCATTAACTCTGGGACTACTGCATCTCTATCTGTATTTCAACGTAAAGCATCTCTATAATAATACTTCCGTTTGACCCGACCAAGTGACCTCTCACCTTGCTGTGCCCTCTATGTAGCCAGTTCAGATTCGGGAAGGGTTCACCAACACAGCTGATATAACCTAGACTCTAGAGGATTTAGGGAGAAGGGGAGCGAGGGATGAAGTGAAGGAGAGAGACTGTTCTTGATAAAATAAGGTAGTTAAAGAGACAGTGTTCAACAGGAATCTGCGTGTGTGTCTCACCTGGTGTCCACACTAAGTGGCTGCAGAGAACTTTATACTGAAAAACAGACACATGAGGACAAACAATACAGAGTAGTTATAGAAATAAGGAAGTGTCTTACTATTCTCATTGGCTGGTCCTCTTTAGCGATTCATTGAAGGTGGGAGGAGCCACAGTTCTACACCTGAGCCTGCTTACTGCACAACACAATCCACCAATCAGATTGATACATGAGTGTTATAGGGTGTTTATTGTTCAACATTTGTTCAATATGGGTGACTTAAAATAGTCTTGTTTTGGTACAGACATCACACCCTTACCTAAACAGCACCCTCACCTGAGAAGTAGAAATCAAAGGGAGAGAAACTGGGAATTGAATAACTGCAGTTGACAAAGCTAAGTAAATGGAAGAACACTCTTATTGCAATGTGGATTGTACATAGTGTATTCTATGGTGTTGCCAGGGAACAGCACCCTCTTTGAAGAAGTAGGAGGTGAAGATCCCCCACACACGGATTGCCTCTTGCTGCGTTATTGGACTCCATCCTTGAAACATCCTGCAGAGCAGCAGACTTCTCTGGCACACGACGGCGAGCTGCAGATGCCCTCCTGGTAATATGGAAGAATGTAATTTTGAGACTTTTACATCACCAGGTCATTGTGGATTACTAAAGTATAATATCCCTTATAACAAATCATGATAACATTGGTTTGATAGATGCATGTGTAGAAGGTGACAATAGCAGGACCATATCAAAGACAGCGTCACAAATGAATACATAAATACCACTTGAAGCTTGATGATGACTTGATCATTTGAATCAGCTGTGTAGTGCTAAGGCACCCATTTGAGTCCCCAGGACCAGGACTGAGAACCACTGCTCTTCATTTGGACCTCTTCATCTGCAGACAGGCTTTTACATCACTATTATCTCTGTCCTCACTTCTAGGAAGTGGAAGTACACAACAGTACCTGCTCTACCCAGAATAGCCTACTGTCTCACTTGGACAGTAGGGGCTGCTATCCTTTCACCCTCCTCCATGGCTGTTAGCTAGATACCTACAGTTTGTGTTTTACAATGATAAATACATCAAGATAGCTAGCTAATATGAAGTTAGGTAGCTGGTAAAATGTAATTCACTTAGCTAGCTATCTATACAGTATGTAAAGTTGGCTAGATAACTAGCTAGCTATGCTATTAGCTCATTTGAGTTAGCCTGCACTGTAATTTAGCTAGTTGGCTAATAATATATCATTTTTTTTACATTTTCGAAATGTATTTACTTACTTGAATAGGTTCTCCCAGCCATGTGGATGATTGGAGCGGTTTAGAGCATATTACTATTTACCCATTTAATAACCACACCATCATACAAACTTGATATGCTTAATTCTTGATGGACAATCGAACGTGCTGCTATATGCTGCCATATCTTGCCAGCACGCCCACAAGCAAGCCACTCTCTGCGGCCTAATTTACCGCGTACTAGTGAACACGGGGCATGATGAGGTGTTCCCTCAATTGTGTTTGGAAGTAGCTAGCCAACTACAGCCAATTAGCTTGGGTACTTGACTGCCGTTGAGTGCGCTATGAACGCTCAGAGAGTGAAGCACTCAGATTTTACAAACGGACAATTCGACAACAATCTGGCACTCCACAGTTAATTTACAAACACACCCAAAATCGTAAAATGTTTAGTTAGTCATTTGTTATGCTAACAAGCTAGCAAGAGACAGGTGAAGCGCTAGTACGCTCAACTGAAACGATACCGTTCCTTTACAGTATACTAAAATTAACTAATAGTACATAGTATGTAGTATATACTCATTAAGTATGTAGTATACAGTATGTTAGTATGGGTATTCGAACACAGCTCTAGTGTTTCCATTCCCCTTTAAACATTTATGGCAATTTAGCTAGCTAGCTAGCTTGCTGTTTCTAGCTAATTTGTCCTGGGATATAAACATTGGGTTGTTGTTTTACCTGAAATGCACAAGGTCCTCTACAACCACAACCGACTGGAGTGTGGACCTCAGTTCATCTTTCAATCACCCACATGGGTGGGACTTGCAGCACGTGGAACATCACAAAGAGAACAAAGTTCTCTTTTAGCGCCTGGCAACACGGATGCTCGCGCACGAGCAGTGTGGGTGCAATGATTGAATAACATGCATGTGTACATGTATTTTGCATTGTGGTCAGCATAGTGAGAGACAGTTCAATTATGTAATGTAACAAGTAACCAAACTAAGATCAGTGCCTACAGTGTGTGTGTGTGTGTATGTGTATTTATATATATATCACCCTCCTGTGGATACATTTGGGACAACAGGTACACCAGAAATAATAAAACTTAATTCAAAACATTTTAGTTTTCATGTTCTCATCTTTTCTGTTCATGTTTACTGAAAATTATGACAGTACATGCATTGTCTCTCTTCAGCTCAACCTCCTCCTCCTCCTCCTCCTTGGTGAGTTGAAGATAAATTGTTGCTCCTCTGCCTGGTCCTCACTGTCCTTCAGTTTGACCTTCATGTTCCTCAGCTTCCCTGTCTGTCTGCTCCACCACCATGTTCCTCAGCTCCCCTGTCTGTCTGCTCCACCACCATGTTCCTCAGCTCCCCTGTCTGTCTGCTCCACCACCATGTTCCTCAGCTCCCCTGTCTGTCTGCTCCACAACCATGTTCCTCAGCTCCCCTGTCTGTCTGCTCTACCACCATGTTCCTCAGCTCCCCTGTCTGTCTGCTCCACCACCATGTTCCTCAGCTCCCCTGTCTGTCTGCTCCACAACCATGTTCCTCAGCTCCCCTGTCTGTCTGCTCCACCACCATGTTCCTCAGCTCCCCTGTCTGTCTGCTCCACCACCATGTCTCTAAGATCCTTCAGCTCAGTGCAGATGTCAGGGGTGGTGGTGGTCTGGCAGTAGCGGTGCGTGGGTAAAATCACTGGGGAAGCCAAGCCAGAAAAAAAAATGCCATATTACAACCTGTTATGATAAATGTGTTATTTGCTGTATAACCTGTTAGTTCATATGCCTTGACACCGTGATATATAGAACTAAAGGCCCAGATAACAAGAAGACACAGTAGCAGAATACATTCAACCACACAAAACCGGAGAGCAACATCTGTCCGGGGAAGTCTACAAAACATATTGCATGTACAGTAACAGACAGTTACATGACCTACAGCATGGTCAATCAAGTTAATGCTTCAGACATTTTCGGACCACTAAACTATTGATTTAGAACCACAGAGAGTTACCGCAAGTCGTAAAGTAAACAGGAGCTCCTCCACTATTCCAGCACCATTTCAACATCTACATCATCATATCACCTCTGTTTTGTCTAATACAGTGACAACTATAAGATACCAAAAACAATTTGGTCCAATCAATCTAAGCTACGTATGATGTGGCTGTCCATGGTTACGATTTCTGCGTGTAAAATTCTTGCTCACTAACCTAACAACGTATTTGCTACACCCGCAATAACATCTGCTAAACATGTGTATGTAACCAATAACATTTAATTTAACTTAATTGTATATCATATACCTCAGTCTCAATGGTAGTATGATGCTAAACAAGGCTCCCTCTCCTCTCCTGCTCTAGAGGTGTTGTCTGAGTAGACTGATACAGAGGAGGGGATAACGGGGAAGGTGTCATTCAGTTTACTGGAAGTTAGGCTGTCATTCATATCCTAGGATCAACAACACTATTGAATATTATTAATCACTGATCAGTCAGGAAGAGATCAGAGCCTTCATGAAAAACTGAGACAGAGACATTATTTAACTTTTTTATTAAGTAACTCATACTGTACATTCTTCATGTAGTACATTTAGTTTCCATTATGTTCATACACGTTCTAAATGTTATATATAGTATAAAGTTGTAGGACGTGTAGATGTGGTTGTATGACGTGTAGATGTGGTTGTAGGACGTGTAGATGTGGTTGTAGGACGTGTAGATGTGGTTGTAGGACGTGTAGATGTGGTTGTAGGACGTGTAGATGTGGTTGTAGGACGTGTAGATGTGGTTGTAGGACGTGTAGATGTGGTTGTAGGACGTGTAGATGGGGTTGCTGGACGTGTAGATGTGGTTGCTGGACGTGTAGATGTGGTTGCTGGACGTGTAGATGGGGTTGTAGTTGTAGTCAGGGTGTTTGTGTGAAATTAAACGTGTCTGATAATTGCACTTTGTTTCTGTCTCTTTATGTTATGAAACAATAAATACCTTGTGAACAAAACAAACCCAGTGGTTTTTGTAATGGCTACTCCAGCTTGACTTGCTATAAGCCTAATGATGGAAACCGGGGAATGGTTTTGACTGCACCTGAGACAGAGAAAGATACAGAAACACACAGAGAAAACATACAAAAAGGTAAAGAAAAGTTAATACTCTCTGTGTGTGTGTGTGTGTGTGTGTGTATGTGTGTGTGTACCTTTACTTGAGGATGGTGTTGAGTCTGTACTGGTAGTATTGGTAGTTGTCCTGGCAGTCCTCCCAGGGGTTAAAGGTCATGTCCTCCTCCTTCTCTACAAAAGTCTCCCAGACAGACAGAAAGTCAGAAGGCTTCATCATCCTCATCCTCACACCCAGTGAAGCCAGGCACCGCAGCCCCGCCTAGCACACATAGACACAACACAGACACACAAACACACACAGAGCATGCACATATATGAGAGTGAGTCTATACCTGTTGCCCATCTGTGTGTGGGGGGAGGGGAGGGGGGGAGGGGGGGGGGGGGGGTGTCACCTCAATTTCAGGCTCCTCCCACAGGAAGAGGCGGGACATAAGGAGGTAGAGGCGGAGCTTCTTTCTCTGTCTGAGGACATCGGCCATCTTGTTGAGGCAGGCTGCACAGGGACTGGAAGATACGTACCACCTCACCTCGTATTCCTGGGAGGAGTCATAGTGGAGGAGGACCTGGGGGCGAGAATGGGGGAATCTGAGTCATAGAGTCGGTAGGAGGGTACACCTAGAGGCCGAGGGGGGAGGGGGAATCTGAGTGAGAGTTGGTAGGAGGGTACACCTAGAGGCCGAGGGGGGAGGGGGAATCTGAGTGAGAGTTGGTAGGAGGGTACACATAGAGGGGGAGGGAGAGTCTGTGTCATAGAGTTGGTACGAGGGTAGACCTATAGGGGGGAGGGGATATGTCATAGAGTTGGTACGAGGGTAGACCTATAGGGGGGAGGGGATATGTCATAGAGTTGGTACGAGGGTATGTCTAGAAGGGGGGCGGGAATCTGTACCATAGAGTTGGTACGAGGGTAGACCTAGAGGGGAATCTGTGTCAGAGAGCTTTAGTATTGCAGATAGATTGTACCTTCCATCAATGCAATTGTCTGCATCACTTCCAATGACTTTTCAGATCACCCAGTAGTGCTATCTGCAGAGGTAGCTCCATGTAAATATTGCAATTCTTCAGCCATTCCTGGACCTCTGACCAAAAACAAGCTACATATTGACAGTACCAAAACAAATTATCTAATGATTCTGTCTCTTCGCAGCAAAATCTGCAGAGCTGGGAAGGTTATATCCCCCATACAAATAACATTCTATTGATTGCAAGAATTTTGTACAATCATTCTAAGTTTTGAATCCGGCCTCGTTTTGTGTACCAGTTCATAAACCCTGTGCCATGGAATCGGTACGTCCAAAATCTCTTCCCAACTATTTTACAGTCTTTATTGGACGGCTGTCAATCCGTTTGTCCTTAAATGGAACTGGTACACTTTTTTTATTTATCACAATTCTCTTTAACCAATGTTGGTCTTTAATGCAGGGCTGACAGACAAGTTCCTTCCTTACTCTTCGAACACACCGACTGCATCATTGCGTTTTCGTACACCAGAAGTACAGTCTTTTCCGATGGAACGCTGAATTTACCTTACAGCTTTTGCGTTGCAGAGGCAGATTATACATTTTTTAAACATGTTTCCCCCAAAAATTTTTTTATCAATTAGTATATTTGAGTTTAACCACAATATTTGTTGTATTATTTATTCTGTTTTTTCTGGAGGATTAAAACTGAAAATGTAACCAACTTTCTACGGCTTGTTTTAGAAATAGCGATATTTGGGAGATTATTTCATTTTTAAATAACCGAAAGTAAGCGGTTGTAATCTGAATAAAGGGAAAAAGGTTATTCCTGAACACAGGGTGAGACATTCTTACTAATTCGCTAGAGAACCAGTTCGGATTTAAGTATAACTTTTGTTTGACTGAAGCTTTTAGTAATGCTTTAATATGGAATTATTTCTACCCTCCGAATTCCTATTAATTCTATAAATAGACCCGTTTAATTTTGTCTGGCTTGCCGTTCCAAATAAAATGTGATATAATTGAACTAACTGTTCGCTAGGTGTAGGCAGGACCATAGTTAAACTGGGATAGTACTGAAGAGTTAATCAGGGTGATGTTTCCACTAATTTATATAACTTTCTATATAAATATATTGGAGTGAGATCATTTATTTATTTTGGGATATGAATACCGAGTATGTCCACACCCCCGTCAGACCATTTATTGGTAAACTACATGGTCACTATATTACGTTAATCCAGAGGTTAGAAACAGCATCTAGATCCTCTATGAAGCTGTGGATCCAAGATGTGGATTTAAAATAAAACATGAATCATCAGTGTACAATGACACCTTTGTTTTAACCCCTTGATATTATTGTTGGATCTGATTTTAACAGCTACATTTCGATGGCCATAATAAATAGATATGCTGATAGAGGACAACCTTGTTTTTCTCATTTTGACAGTTTAAAACTTTATGAGAAATAGCCATCATTTACTATTTTACACCTGGGGTTACTATACATAACATTAACTCATTTTTTTTTAGATTCTCCGAAATTGAAATGCTCCAGACATTTATATATAAACTCCAGTCTTATCAAAGTCAGCTATGAATAGCAGTCCTGGTTTCCCAGACCATAATAATCAAGCCAAGGTTGTTGATTTACAGCCATCTCCTGTTTGATCAGTAGTATCATTCATTGGCTGATGACCTCCTGATGACCTCCTGATGACCTGGATGGAATTCTGTGATTCTGTGAATTCTGTGAACCCAATTGACTACTTCAATATGGTGAAAGCCGTCAATGGTGCTAAAGCAGGCTTCTTGGTGCGTCCCACGATAAAACAGGCGTTGGTCCAAGTGAGCCCTCTATTTAACGTTATGTTGTTACCCGTGTGAAGAAGGCTGCCTCTGCGTGTGCTGTGGCGTGTTCGTCCTCCATATATCCCTGTAGCGGATCAGTGGTGCCCTCTGGAGTCTCCACGCGGTAACACAGCAACGTTTTATTACGGCCAGACGAATACTCAACGTTCCGGAATTGGAACTTAAAGTAGAATGGACTCATCTGCTCCCTGTGGGGAGAGGGAGGGAGAGAAAAAGAAAGAGATAATGTCACACCCTGATCTGTTTCACCTGTCTTGTGCTTGTCTCCACCACCCACCAGGTGTCTCCCATTTTCTCCCATTATCCCCTGTGTATTTATACCTGCGTTTTCTGTCAGACTGTTCATCTTGTTCCCTCAGGTCCTACCAGCGTGTTCCTCTGGTTTCCTGTGCTCTAGTCTTTCCAGTTGTGACCTTTCTGCCTGACCCTGACCCTGACCCTGAACCTGCCTGCCGTCCTGTACCTGCCTGACTCTGATTTGGATTACAACTCTTTGTCTGCCTTGACCGACCGATTGCCTGCCTCTTGTACTGTAATAAACTATGAGACCCGTGCTATCTGCCTCCTGCGTCTGCATCTGGGCCTGAGCCTTGATAGATAAAGAGAGAGAGCTAAAGGTGGCGACCTGCTGGTTGAGGTCAAATAAGCATCCAAGCTGTGTCAGGGAATATATCAGGGGTTGCTGCAGCCACAACACAGTGTATTAACCACTTTACGATCGCAGAGGACATGGCCAACACAAGGCAGAGGCACAGTGCTATTCTAAACCCCAACCCAACACTCGTCCCTTACCATTTACAGAAATTATTGAACCCTGAAAGTATAAATGTTATAAATGAAGCCCCAGGGACATCAGTTAGTGGTAGTGCCCATGGAGAGAAGTAGGGAATGTATTGGGACTGGCTGACATGGTAACAGTCACTACTAATGAATGAACCTCTGTTATGGTGGGGTTTGGCTTCATTGATCATCACGTAACACTCATTATAAAACTGGTTGTTTGAACCCTGGATGCTGATTGGACAAGCAGTGTTCCAAGACTGTAATGGTTCCAATAGTTTTTCCACCATGCATTTTTTCCCAAAGGGGATTTGAGAAACAATAAGGGCTGTGTTTCGTGTAGGCTTACCCTGGCGTAAATCTCTTTATTCACCTGTATTTACCCCCCAAAATGAAATGCTAATTGCCTGCTAATGTGGCTATCATAAAGAACTACAAAGGCCATGATGATCTGCAAAGATCAGAATCTCTGGATTCACGATCTGTTAGCAAAATTTGCTGAATTTCTTTAAAATGACAATTCTGTAAACTGTCTTGTGCGAGTTCTAAATGGACACAATACCTGTTGGCAAAGATGACATACAGGAGCTTGCAGGGATTTGTAGTCTTGCATGATGTCTACTTTGATGCTAATTAGCATTTTCGAATCAGAGTAAATAGAGCTGAATATATTGATGAAAGTAATCTTGTCTGAGAGAGATTTACATGGTTATCAAAGCGCCACGCCAAGATAACCCTACATGAAACACAGCCCTTATTTTAAGTGTTTCTAAAATTCCCTATGGACAAAATGAATGGTGTAAAAACAATTGGAACCATTTCCCTGTTGGACCGCTAGGTGTTATGGGTATTATGACACTGTGGGGCTCTATTGGCTGTCACAGACACACTATATCTGCTAACAGTTCTATCTAAAAACTGTCACTGCATCTCCATTGATGGGTAGGTTATTTACCAACAAAACCGACACCTGCGCAACTATGGGGCAGAACAGATTGAGTAGGCTTAGATTGTTGACAACATGTAAATTATATTTTATCTCTATTGTTTATTGAAAACATAACTACATTTGCCCAATGAGCACTTGTTGTCTCTCAAATACATTGTTAAAGTTGTTGGTTAGCTAGCTAGTGAAGTTCAGCCATATTAGCATTGACATGAAATCAGTCAAAACACTTCAAAACAAGACATGGTATCAAGAACAAGATGAAACTAGCTGAATAGAGCTACTTACGATTCATTCCCCACATGACAGTTTCTTGTCATTGTTACTTGCCATCTGGCCATCCAGAATCTCAAATCAGAGACTTCTGCCCCATTAACCCATCTATTAAAATGTCATGTTCTTATCTCAACTTACACATTATTTCCCCTTATAAGCCTTGCTGTCTGCCTGTCCAACCTCAGAAACAAGGTCAATGTTTCACTTATGAATGTTGATATCTGTGTCATACATAGAGTGAACATTGCCTAGACAAGACAGCTTTTTCTGAGCCAGGCATCAACGTCATTATCATGGACAGATCCAAGTAAATGCTAATAGAACAACAGCACAAACCAACTAAAATGCAGGTCAACGTTTGACGTGACTGAGTTAGCTGAAGTTGGCTAGCTAGGAAGTTACAAGAAAGTTATCCAGCCTGCATAACAACCATGTTGTTTAGAACGGACGACCAGTCCTTTTGCATAGCAACTATCCAAAACTAATTAATGATTGGGCTGTGTTTGTAACAACATGACCAAAAGAACTAACAACCAGATTCTTGTCCGGACTGACTATATCTTCTGGTGGAAGAATGAAATTGTTTGAATTCATCAAAATATGGTTTTAATTAAAATATGTAATTCATCGAGGTAATATGTACATGTAGGTAGGGGTAAAGTGACTATACATAGATAATAAACAGAGTAGCAGCAGTGTTGGTAGTTGAGGTAATATGTACATGTAGGTAGGGGTAAAGTGACTATACATAGATAATAAACAGAGTAGCAGCAGTGTTGGTAGTTGAGGTAATATGTACATGTAGGTAGGGGTAAAGTGACTATACATAGATAATAAACAGAGTAGCAGCAGTGTTGGTAGTTGAGGTAATATGTACATGTAGGTAGGGGTAAAGTGACTATACATAGATAATAAACAGAGTAGCAGCAGTGTTGGTAGTTGAGGTAATATGTACATGTAGGTAGGGGTAAAGTGACTATACATAGATAATAAACAGAGTAGCAGCAGTGTTGGTAGTTGAGGTAATATGTACATGTAGGTAGGGGTAAAGTGACTATACATAGATAATAAACAGAGTAGCAGCAGTGTTGGTAGTTGAGGTAATATGTACATGTAGGTAGGGGAAAAGTGCAAATAGTCCGGGTAGCCATTTGATTAGCTGTTCAGGAGTCTTATGGCTTGGGTGTAAAAGCTGTTAAGAAGCCTCTCTGCTACCGCTTGCCGTGCGGTAGCAGAGAGAACAGTCTAGGACTAGGGTGGCTGGAGTCTTTGACAATTTCTGAGGCCTTCCTCTGACACCGTCTGGTATAGAGCTCCTGGATGGCAGGAATCTTGGCCCCAGTGATGTACTGGGCTGTACACACTACCCTCTGTAGCGCCTTGCGGTCGGAGGCCGAGCAGTTGACTTACCAGACGGTGATGCAAGCAGTCAGGATGCTCTTGATGGTGCAGCTGTAGAACTTTTTGAGGATCTGGGGACCCATACCAAATCTTTTCAGTCTCCTGAGGGGGAAGAGGTGTTGTTGTGCCTTCTTCACGACTGTCTTGGTGTGTTTGGACCACTGGTCTCAAGTGCTGTTTGGTTGGAACTGGTTCTGACTTTTACGTAGGGAGTTGACAGAACATGAAGTATAAACAGAGAACTATGTTAAGGTCAACGATTCTGGAATTACTTTTATATTCATTGACAGTTGGGTTACATCGTGCTGCACCGCGCGCCTCCTACAACACTCTCCCCAGTTTCTACCACAACCACGTCGGCAAACAGGATTACAGGAATAATTCGAACTACAACACCATCAACTGCTTCGACAATTGCTCCCGAAACAAAGACTAATTCTTCGCCCAACTTTCAGCCTCCACCTGTCCTCACCACTGACAGGTAACAAACAGCTAAATCAGAGATAATTCACTGATCATGTCAGCCGGGAGATAAGGGGAGTATTACAGAGGAACAGCCCGAGAGCTAATGACCCCAGGCTCTAACTCCTCCATATACTGTCTGACTCCAGGCTCGAACTCCTCCATATACTGTCTGACTCCAGGCTCTAACTCCTCCATATACTGTCTGACTCCAGGCTCTAACTCCTCCATATACTGTCTGACTCCAGGCTCTAACTCCTCCATATACTGTCTGACTCCAGGCTCTAACTCCTCCATATACTGTCTGACTCCAGACTCTAACTCCTCCATATACTGTCTGACTCCAGGCTCTAACTCCTCCATATACTGTCTGACTCCAGGCTCTAACTCCTCCATATACTGTCTGACTTCAGGCTCTAACTCCTCCATATACTGTCTGACTCCAGGCTCTAACTCCTCCATATACTGTCTGACTCCAGGCTCTAACTCCTCCATATACTGTCTGACTCC
Source organism: Thymallus thymallus (assembly GCA_023634145.1). Classification (NCBI taxonomy): domain Eukaryota; kingdom Metazoa; phylum Chordata; class Actinopteri; order Salmoniformes; family Salmonidae; genus Thymallus; species Thymallus thymallus. The sequence continues at coordinate 34,805,052 of CM042400.1, read as the reverse complement.
AGGCTCTAACTCCTCCATATACTGTCTGACTCCAGACTCTAACTCCTCCATATACTGTCTGACTCCAGACTCTAACTCCTCCATATACTCTCTGACTCCAGGCTCTAACTCCTCCATATACTGTCTGACTCCAGGCTCTAACTCCTCCATATACTGTCTGACTCCAGGCTCTAACTCCTCCATATACTCTCTGACTCCAGGCTCTAACTCCTCCATATACTGTCTGACTCCAGGCTCTAACTCCTCCATATACTGTCTGACTCCAGACTCTAACTCCTCCATATACTGTCTGACTCCAGACTCTAACTCCTCCATATACTCTCTGACTCCAGGCTCTAACTCCTCCATATACTGTCTGACTCCAGGCTCTAACTCCTCCATATACTGTCTGACTCCAGGCTCTAACTCCTCCATATACTCTCTGACTCATCTCTATTCATACACACACAGCCAAATATAACAGGTGCTGGTATAACGGACTTTCTTTATACCAATGTATATTATGAGAGACATAAACCCCCAGAGAAAGTATTCCTCCTAAGGCACTCATTGCTAGAGGCGTCACTACAGATCCTGGTTCGATCCCTGTATCACAACCGGCCGTGATCGGGAGTCCCATAGGGCGGCTCACAATTGTCCAAGCGTCGTCAGGGTTAGGGGAAGCCGGGGTAGGGGAGGCCGGGTTAGGGGAAGCAGGGGTAGGGCAGGCCGGGGTAGGGCAGACCGGGGTAGGGGAGGCCGGGGTAGGGGAGGCCGGGGTAGGGGTGGCCATCAATGTAAATAAGATTTTGTTCTTAACTGACTTGCCTAGTTAAATAAAACTTCTAAAATAATAAGAGAGAGAAAGAGTGAGCAAAAGAGAGAGATATGGAAAATGTGTGTTTGGTATATGTGTTTGGTATATGTGTTTGGTATGTGTGTTTGGTATATGTGTTTGGTATATGTGTTTGGTATATGTGTTTGGTATATGTGTTTGGTATGTGTGTTTGGTATGTGTGTTTGGTATATGTGTTTGGTATATGTCTTTGGTATATGTGTTTGGTATATGTGTTTGGTATATGTGTTTGGTATATGTGTTTGGTATGTGTGTTTGGTATGTGTGTTTGGTATATGTGTTTGGTATAAGTGTTTACCCAGTGACGATCTCCCATGGTGGCAGCTCGATGGTTTCAAACTCTTCCTTTTCCACTCCTCCTTCTGCTCCCTCTGTTATCTCCTCCGGTCCACCTGTCTTCTCTCCGCCTCCCTTCTTCTTCTTCACCTCCCCTGGTTGGGGTTGGTACCCCGTCTTCACAACTTGGTATCCTGTCTTCAACACTTTCTCCTTCTCCATCTCCTTCTCCTTCTCCTTCTCTTTCTCCTTCTCCGGTGGTTTGCTCTCTCCTTTCTTCCCCCTCGTCTTCACTGAAAGCCGGCCTGGGTTGTTGTCAGCCATGACTCTGTGTTTCAGCGTCTGTAATCAAGTGAATGTCAGTTAGAGGGAGAAGTGCGCTGTCTGACTAATATAAATACTTTTGTGTGTGTATTTTGGACGAGACAGGTGACAGCCCTATTTTCCATGCCTATTAACAGGACAACAGAAGACTAAATGTGAGTGTGTAAAAAGAGAGAGGGGTATGTCAGTAGTTGACATAATTTAGGAACTGTCAGACAAACGAGAAATATGTCAATGACCATAGTTATTTAACAAGCTTGTACACACACACACACAGCGCTACTCTGTCAGGCTTTTAGGACTGTCAGCGGGCCAGCAACAGGCAAGTTATTAATAACACTAACCGTAGCTGTGTATGTGTGTGTTGTGACCAGGGCTCTTTTCCTTCCAGATCTAAAGCCCCTCAAGCCTCCGATCCTTATCACTACATCAAGGTCACACACACACACACACACACACACACACACACACGTACCCCCCCCCACACACACACACACACACACACACACACACACACACACACACACACACACACACACACACGTACCCCCCCCCACACACACACACACACACACACAAGGTGTAGAGTGTACATCTGTGGACAAACAATCAATCTGTACAGTAATCTGGGGACAGAGGCTGGGGGGGGAGGAATGGTGTGATGGGTTTCTGCAGATGTAATAACCTGGGGGGGGGAGGAATGGTGTGATGGGTTTCTGCAGATGTAATAACCTGGGGGGGGGGAGGAATGGTGTGATGGGTTTCTGCAGATGTAATAACCTGGGGGGGGGAGGAATGGTGTGATGGGTTTCTGCAGATGTAATAACCTGGGGGGGGGGGGAATGGTGTGATGGGTTTCTGCAGATGTAATAACCTGGGGGGGGGGGGAATGGTGTGATGGGTTTCTGCAGATGTAATAACCTGGGGGGGGGGAGGAATGGTGTGATGGGTTTCTGCAGATGTAATAACCTGGGGGGGGGGGGAATGGTGTGATGGGTTTCTGCAGATGTAATAACCTGGGGGGGGGGAGGAATGGTGTGATGGGTTTCTGCAGATGTAATAACCTGGGGGGGGGAGGAATGGTGTGATGGGTTTCTGCAGATGTAATAACCTGGGGGGGGGGGGAATGGTGTGATGGGTTTCTGCAGATGTAATAACCTGGGGGGGGGGGGAATGGTGTGATGGGTTTCTGCAGATGTAATAACCTGGGGGGGGGGGGGAATGGTGTGATGGGTTTCTGCAGATGTAATAACCTGGGGGGGGGGAGGAATGGTGTGATGGGTTTCTGCAGATGTAATAACCTGGGGGGGGGAGGAATGGTGTGATGGGTTTCTGCAGATGTAATAACCTGGGGGGGGGGGGAATGGTGTGATGGGTTTCTGCAGATGTAATAACCTGGGGGGGGGGGGAATGGTGTGATGGGTTTCTGCAGATGTAATAACCTGGGGGGGGGGGGGAATGGTGTGATGGGTTTCTGCAGATGTAATAACCTGGGGGGGGGGAGGAATGGTGTGATGGGTTTCTGCAGATGTAATAACCTGGGGGGGGGAGGAATGGTGTGATGGGTTTCTGCAGATGTAATAACCTGGGGGGGGGGGGAATGGTGTGATGGGTTTCTGCAGATGTAATAACCTGGGGGGGGGGGGAATGGTGTGATGGGTTTCTGCAGATGTAATAACCTGGGGGGGGGGGGAATGGTGTGATGGG
>CM042400.1:34774410-34796910 GCA_023634145.1 Thymallus thymallus | reverse complement strand
TGGTGACATGTCTGGTGAGTATGCAGGCCATGGAAGAACTGGGACATTTTCAGCTTCCAGGAATTGTGTACAGATTCTTGCTCGATGGGGCCGTGCATTATCATGCTGAAACATGAGGTGATGGAGGTGGATGAATGGCACGACAATGGGCCATGGGATCTCGTCATGGTATTGAAATGTATTAAATGCAATTGTGTTCGTTGTCTGTAATGCCTGCCCATACCATAACCCCACCGCCACAATGGGGCACTCTGTTCACAACGTTGACATCAGTAAGCCGCTCGCCCACACGACGCCATACACGCTACGCTGTCTACCATCTGCCCGGATAAAGTTCAAATTGGGACTTATCCGTAAAAGAGCCCACTTCTCCAATGTTCCAGTGGCCATCGATTACGACGCCAAACTGCAGTCAGGTCAAGACCCTGGTGAGGACGATGACCACACAGGTGAACTTTTCTGAGAGGGTCGTCTGACAGTTTGTGCAGAAATATGGTTGTACAAACACACAGTTTCATCAGCTGTCCAGGTGGCTGATCTCAGACGATCCCGCAGGTGAGGAAGCCGGATGCGGAGGTCCTCGGCTGGCATGGTTACACATGGTCTGCGGTCGTGGGGCCGGTTGGACGTACTGCCACATTTTTCAAAACGGCATTGGAGGCGGCTTATGACAGAGAAATTAACATTACATTTTCTGGCAACAGCTCTGGTGGACATTCCTACAGTCAGCAGCTCTGGTGGACATTCCTGCAGTCAGCAGCTCTGGTGGACATTCCTGCAGTCAGCAGCTCTGGTGGACATTCCTGCAGTCAGCAGCTCTGGTGGACATTTCTGCAGTCAGCAGCTCTGGTGGACATTCCTGCAGTCAGCAGCTCTGGTGGACATTCCTACAGTCAGCAGCTCTGGTGGACATTCCTGCAGTCAGCAGCTCTGGTGGACATTCCTGCAGTCAGCAGCTCTGGTGGACATTCCTGCAGTCAGCAGCTCTGGTGGACATTCCTGCAGTCAGCAGCTCTGGTGGATATTCCTACAGTCAGCAGCTCTGGTAGACATTCCTACAGTCAGCAGCTCTGGTGGATATTCCTACAGTCAGCAGCTCTGGTGCACATTCCTACAGTCAGCAGCTCTGGTGGATATTCCTACAGTCAGCATGCCAATTGCACACTCCGTCAAAACTGCACATTTTAGAGTGTTATTGTCCCCAGCACCTGTGTATCGATCATACTGTTTCTTGATAAGCCACACCTGTCAGGTGGATGGAACATTTCTGGGATGTTTTTGCTTTGTCATTATGGGGTGTAGATTGATTTAGTCCATTTTAGAATAAGGCTGTCTTGGGGTCTGAATACTTTCCGAACGCACTATATCTAGAATGTGGTTACAATGTTCTCAAAATATACAACAATAACGTTCTAGGTGTGTTTTATGTGACGTTGGAAGAACATTCATGTGTCCAGTTTTCTGAGGGTTAGGAGAATATAAGTGAGTTTAGAAGAGGTGAAAAAATGGTTGTTGTCTACCAACAATAACCAGCCACCGGGGTCTGACAACTTGAATGGAAAATTACTGTGGATAATAGCTGGTACAAATAGCCGACCAATCAGCCTGTTACCATCCCGTAGTAAAGTTTTGACCAGATACAATGCTATTTTACAGTAAACAAACTGACAACAGACTTTCAGCAGCTTATAGGGAAGGACACTCAACAAGCACAGCACTTACACAAATTACTGATGATTGGCTGAAAGAAATTGATTATAAAAAGATTGTGAGGGCTGTTTTGTTAGACTTCAGTGCGGCTTTTGACATTATCGATCATAGTCTGCTGCTGGAAAAACATGTGTTATGGCTTTACACCCCCTGCTATATTGTGGATAAAGAGTTACTTGTCTAACAGAACACAGAGGGTGTTCTTTAATGGAAGCCTCTCAAACATAATCCAGGTAGAATCAGGAATTCCCCAGGGCAGCTGTCTAGGCCCCTTACTTTTTAAAATCTTTACTAACGACATGCCACTGGCTCTGAGTAAAGCGGATGACTCAACACTATACACATCAGCTACTACAGCGACTGAAATGACTGCAACACTTAAAGAGATGCAGTTAGTTTCAGAATGGGTGGCAAGGAATAGGTTAGTCCTAAATATTTCAAAAACTAAAAACCCCTCGCTCACATAGCGTGGTTACACATGATCTGCAATTGTGAGGCCGGTTGGACGTACTGCCAAATTCTCTAAAATGACGTTGGAGGCGGCTTATGGTAGAGAAACATGAATTTATCTGGCAAAAGCTTTGGTGGAGATTCTTGCAGTCAGCATGCTAATTGCACGCTCCCTCAAAACTAGAGACGTGTGGCATTGTGTTGTGTGACAAAACAGCACATTTTACAGTGGCCTTTTATTGTCCCCAGCACAAGTTGCACCTGTGTAATGATCAGGCTGTTTAATCAGCTTCTTGGATATGCCACACCTGTCAGGTGGATGGATAATGTTGTCAAAGGAGAAATGCTCATTAACAGGGATGTAAACAAATTTGTGCACAACATTTGAGAGAAATAAGCTTTTTGTGCGTCTGGAACATTTCTAGGATATTTTATTTAATCTCATGAAACATGGGACCAACACTGTACATGTTGCGTTTCTATTTTAGTTCAGTGCATATAATACTCTAATTCATGTTGTTAAGTTCAAAAGAATACAAGATAAAAATGTCTGACACCATTCAAACCAATGAGGGTTAGGAAATTTAAAGAAAATTATCTCAGAATCCTCTCATCATTGATTTTATTTACTGAAGGGCTTTCTGTATAGTTGTCTAATGTTGGTGGATCACATTAACCTTATTGAGTGTACTTTTAACACAGCTGAGATTTACTTCAAAGTGCATTCACCCTATTGCTGACAACTATCAAGTTGCTTAAGATCTACACAAGTGCCTAGGGAGGAGGGGGTAGCGTTCCTTCTGGATAGGACAGGGCAATCTGTTAAAGGGGCAATCTGTTAAAGGGGCAATCTGTTAAAGGGGCAATCTGTTAAAGGGGAAATCTGTTAAAGGGGCAATCTGTTAAAGGGGCAATCTGTTAAAGGGGCAATCTGTTAAAGGGGTCATCTGCAGTTCCTGCATCCATTTTATAACTTTTAAATGATATACAGTACATGGTATATGGTGTAGATTTCAAGAAGACCATGGAGAGATACTTAGCTATATAGAATTAATAAAAAGTGGAAAAGCAGTCATGATTGGTGTTCAAGGGCCAATCATACAGACTCCCTTTTTTCAATGAGAAACTAATTTGAATTAGATTAGATAGGTGTGCTGTAATTGTTGCCAAATAATGACATTAATATAAATAGCTAAGAATGTGACAGTAGGGTGACTCCTCTAGCAGGTCTCAAACCAGGCCACCAGCACCAATGACAAAAGCCCTAAACACTAGGCCAATAAGGGATGTCTCTAGGACATGTACTTATTGGGCCAGTATAGTTATGCCCTGTCCTTTCCAGAAGAAACCCTAACCCCTCCTCCCTAGGCACTTGTGTAGAACTTGATAGGTGTAATCTCAGCTCTGTTAAAATTAAACTAGAAAAAATATTTTTATGATCCTACTAGTGATTCAGGAGTACCATTAAAACAGGTTAATATGATCCACCAAAGTTTGACAATTATACAGAAAGCCATTCAATTTCTGAAATAAGTATTTTAAATCGATTATGAGAGAATAGTCAGACTAACTAAGACCCAATATGGAGGCGTGGAAGGAAGATCAAAGTACCATGAACCAAGAGGTTGTGAGTTCAAATCCCAGGTGAGGACATGTTGAATAATAATTACTGTATAAATAAAAATGCACCTTGTAATCATATGTGTCAAATACGTAAGTTGAAAACAGTATGTTAAAAGCACTGTGAGTATCCATGACAGACAAAGAGCTATGAGTGGATCAGTGGTTCACTAAGCAGGGCCTTGATGATGTGTAATAAATAAAACAATTAGGGAGACATTAAGTTCTGAGATCATGTTAACCACCTTCTCTTTGACATTAAGGGAATTGTCTCTTGAAAACATTCCTTGCACATCATAGGAACATTTGAATGAAAACGTTAGTTATTGACCTAATGAGACTTGTTTTCTAAAGTCGTGGGAATGTTGTCAGCTGGACACAGAGTGTTTAGGTCCACAGCAGTCTGTAACCTGTAGTCTACATGGACTATAGTGTTTAGGTCTGTAACCTGTAGTCTACATGGACTAGTGTTTAGGTCTGTAACCTGTAGTCTACATGGACTATAGTGTTTAGGTCTGTAACCTGTAGTCTACATGGACTATAGTGTTTAGGTCTGTAACCTGTAGTCTACATGGACTATAGTGTTTAGTTCTGTAACCTGTAGTCTACATGGACTATAGTGTTTAGGTCTGTAACCTGTAGTCTACATGGACTATAGTGTTTAGGTCTGTAACCTGTAGTCTACATGGACCATAGAGTTTATGTCTGAAACCTGTAGACTACATGGACTATAGTGTTTAGGTCTGTAACCTGTAGTCTACATGGACTATAGTGTTTAGGTCCACAGCAGTCTGAAACCTGTGGGTTACATAGACTATAGTGTTTAGGTCCACAGCAGTCTGAAACCTGTGGGTTACATAGACTATAGTGTTTAGGTCCACAGCAGTCTGAAACCTGTGGGTTACATAGACTATAGTGTTTAGGTCCACAGCAGTCTGAAACCTGTGGGTTACATAGACTATAGTGTTTAGGTCCACAGCAGTCTGAAACCTGTGGGTTACATAGACTATAGTGTTTAGGTCCACAGCAGTCTGAAACCTGTGGGTTACATAGACTATAGTGTTTAGGTCCACAGCAGTCTGAAACCTGTGGGTTACATAGACTATAGTGTTTAGGTCCACAGCAGTCTGTCCACAGTAGTCCACTGTAGCCTTCAAGTTTTTCAGTCTCTATCGGGTTACATGGACAACATTACCAGCCTGTAGTTGTGTTAGTGTCTAGAGTGTAGGGTTGATCCACTAAGTCCACAGTAACCTATAGTTGGTTTTGAGATAGATGAGTGTCTCAAGGTTTTTGGGGAGAGCCCTGCCTCTGTCCGGTCGGAGCCAGTGCCTGGCCGAGGTAAAGATGGTCTCTACGGTGGAGGTCCCGGCCGGCACAGTGAACGCCCGCTTGGCCACCTGGCTGAGCTGAGGGAAGTCTATAGCCTTTCGTCTCCAGTAGTGGAGATGCTCCTCATCAGTGGGCTCCTCACGCAGGTACCCCGTCAGCTCCTGCTCCACGCTCTTCGCCTGCGCCGTGGGCCTCTGCTTGATGAAGGAAAACAGCTTGCAAGGCCTGCTGAGCGAGGTGGAGGAGGGGAGAGGGGACGGGGCTGGGGACAAAGCTGCGTCAGGGGACTGGGCCTGGGGGGCGAGCTCCATGCTGGGGCCCTGTGTTTGTGTGTGTTTGGTGACCTCGTCCAGGAGGACCTGTCTGTGCCAGTCAGGGTCTGAGCTCCAGGTGAGTTTGAACTGTGGGTCCAGGGTGGTGGCGGTGACATACAGAGGGTCCTCCAGGATGGGAGCCAGGCGGCGCTCTACGGCCTGAGACAAGCCCAGCAGCAGGCAGGGTAGCTGGGGGGAGACACACTCCGACAGGTGCTTACGGAGCCCCAGGACACAGGGCAGAGCCAGACTGATGGAGACGTGTCTGTCACCCTGTCAGGAGACAAGAACACAACCATTAACCTATCTGTTACCTGTCTGTGTCTCACCTGTTTGTCTGTGTATGTGTCTGTCTGTCTGTCTGTCTGTTTCACCTTTCCGTCTGTCTGTCTGTCTGTCTGTCTGTCTGTCTGTCTGTCTGTCTGTCTGTCTGTCTGTCTGTCTGTCTGTCTGTCTGTCTGTCTCACCTGTCTAACTCGCTGTGTCTCACCTGTCTGTCTCTCCATGTGTCTGTTTATCCGTCTGTAAGTCTGTCTGTCTGTCTCACCTGTCTGTCTGTGTGCACCATGTCCCAGGCCTCAGTAAAGGGTTCCAGTGTGTCTGTCAGTTCTCTAAGCATCGCCACCTCCTGGCCACTCAGCACCAGGTCAACCCGGTCAGACACGTCCTCTAAGAACTCTGCTGAGTCCAGAAGACCACGCAACACCTGGTGGAGAAGAGAGGAGAGGAGAGGAGAATGGAATCAAAAGAGCGTGGTTACAATTTTCACTTTTAAACCAGCAGGCTGTTCTATGTTGAAACTACACTACATAAAGTCCTTCTTACCTTGAGTTGTACGGCCCAGTCTCGCTCTCCAGCTCCGCTTCTCCCCGGCCCCCCCACCCCCCACCCCAACACCCCTACCAGTTTGTCGTGTGGCACGGCGGAGGTGACGTAGTTATAGAAGGAGGAGGCTTTAGCCAGAGTGGAGGAGAGGAGAGGAGAGGAGGAGAGCAGTCCATCTCTCACACACTGACCCAGAGAACGACAGAAACAGTCTATCCTGCCGGACCCCAGACCACCCTCCCACCAGTCCTCCTGTTCTACCTCTCCTCTCACTTCGTTCCTCTCTCCTCCTTCATCCCCACTCTCCTCCTCTTCCTCTTCGGCATCATCTCCCGGGTTGCCGTGGATACGGAACCCCGGTAGGCGGCATGAGGGGTGAGTTTCAGCGGGAAATGGGTCGGCCACGACGCGGAACGCTCGGCCCGAAACGCTGTGCGCCACACACACCTCCTCGAACTCTGCTAGCACGCGATTGGCCGAGAGCCCACCAACCAGAGGCAGGCAGGCCAGCAGGGCGGAACGCATCTGCCAATCAGACGACAGGAAGTGGCAGGTCACGCCCAGGTACCTGCAAGACGTGTAGGAAGACACAGTGATGTTATAATGAAGAACCCTAGATGATGTCATTAGAAAGAAGATGGCACCCTCTGGTCAAAACAAGTGCACTACAGTTGAAGTCGGAGGTTTACATACACTTAGGTTGAAGTCATTAAAACTCATTCAACCACTCCACAGATTTCATGTTAACAAACTATAGTTCTGTCAAGTCGGTGAGGACATCTACTTTGTGTATAACACAAGTAATTCTTCCAACAATTGTTAACAGACAGATTATTTCACTTATAATTCACTATATCACAATTCCAGTGGGTCAGAAGTTTACATACACTAAGTTGACTGTGCCTTTAAACAGCTTGGAAAATTCCAGAAAATGATGTCATGGCTTTAGAAGCTTCTGATAGGCTAATTGACATAATTTGAGTCAATTGGAGGTGTACCTGTGGATGTATTTCAAGGCCTACCTTCAAACTCAGTGCCTCTTTGCTCGACATCATGGGAAAATCAAAAGAAATCAGCCAAGACCTCAGAAAATAAATTGTAGACCTCCACAAGTTAATCCTTGGGAGCAATTTCCAAATGCCTGAAGGTACCACATCCATCTGTACTAATAATAGTATGCAAGTATAAACAAGTATAGACGTGTTCTGTCTCCTAGAGATGAACGTACTTTGGTGCGAAAAGTACGATATATTGAAGCAACATCTCAAGACATCAGTCAGGAAGTTAAAGCTTGGTCGCAAATGGGACTTCCAAATGGACCCCAAGCATACTTCCAAAGTTGTGGTAAAATGGCTTAAGGACAACAAAGTCAAGGTATTGGAGTGGCCATCACAAAGCCCTGACCTCAATCCTATAGAACATTTGTGGGCAGAACTGAAAAAGCGTGTGAGCAAGGAGGCCTACAAACCTGACTCAGTTACACCAGTTCTGTCAGGAGGAATGGGCCAAAATTCACCCAACTTATTGTGGGAAGCTTGTGGAAGGCTACCTGAAACGTTTGACCCAAGTTAAACAATTTAAAGGCAATGCTACCAAATACTAATTGAGTGTATGTAAACTTCTGACCCACTGGGAATGTGATGAAAGAAATAAAAGCTGAAATAAATAATTCTCTCTACTATTATTCTGACATTTCACATTCTTAAAATAAAGTGGTGATCCTAACTGACCTAAGACGGGGAATTTTTACTAGGATTAAATGTCAGGAATTGTGAAAAACTGAGTTTAAATGTATTTGTCTAAGTTGTATGTAAACGTCCGACTTCAACTGTATATATGAAATAGGACTCTATTTTGGACCTAATATTTCCATGTTCACGACTGAGTAGGACAGTAGAACACAACCCGGTAAAGCACAGAGAATAACAATCAGAAATAACTTCCTCCATTAGTAAATCAATTAGCTGCTCCTCTCTGTCTGTCATCTCGCTCTGCATGCACTCTGCTCATGGCGGTATCCATAGCAACAACTCTGCTTGGGCTGCTCTGCTCAATGACGAGAGCTTCACTCTAAACTCTGACAACTCAAGGAAAATTATTATTTTCTGTGAAATAATCTCACTTCTGACACCATGTTATGATCTAAGCCAGATAGGACTGTCCTGTGCAGCAGAGCACGGTCAAATGGCTCAGCTTCAAAATGTTAGTGATCAATTTAGACATACCCAAGCCCTGCTTGTACCCTAGTTACTGATGAGAAAACAGGTCCTACCTGGCTCTAACCCGATGTATAATGTCAGGGCCCATCGGGCACTGGTCGGGTAGCATAGCTGTACATACCCTGCTGTGGTCCCAGGGAAACCCCTCCAGAGGGAGACAGAGGCTGAGAGTGGGGGCTGAGGCCATGGTTAGGGTATAGGGTTAGTCTTAGAGTACGTACCCAGCGTTAGCCCCTGCTGTGGTCCCAGAGAAACCCCTCCAGAGGGAGACAGAGAGGCTGAGAGCGGGGGCTGAGGCCAGGGCCTGTCTGGTGGCTAGCTGGGCCTGGTAGGCGTAAGCTGGGAGGAGCTGGGTGTGAAGGTATCGGGCGGGCTCGGGGGTGTAGCGAGGCTCTAACAGCTGCAGTAACTCTCTGAACCCTCTGAGATGCACCAGGGAGGCAGGCTGGAGGTCCTGGACCAACATCTTAGCTATCGCCTCCGAGATCAGCACCTAGTCAAACATAATACTGTTTATTACACACCACAACTACAACTACAACACACACACACACACACACACACACAAAGGACCAACATCTTAGCTATCGCCTCACAGATCAGCAGTGGGAGGATAACAGGTTACTGTCATTATTTCAAAACAGTCTCTAACAAGTATGTTTATTATTAATAATACAATGAACAAGATGAAGTCAAACACACTAAAACTACAACGCACGCACGCACGCGCACGCACGCACACGCACACGCACACACACGCACACACACACACACACACACACACACGCACACACACACACACACACACACAGGCATTTCCATCTAAAAGGACCCATAGGTGAAAGTAAAGGCTTTGATTTCTGGATAAACAGATGGAATAGAGGTCTTATAAAACATCTACCAGAAAGTCAGAAATACATCAAAACACCATCATGTTGAAGTTACGACCCAACTAATATCAACACTTACCTTCTAGAAGTTTAAGAAATATTACCTGTAAATCCATTACCAATTAGTTGTAGTGACTTTACTGCTCTACTGAACACTACTCTACTGAACACTACTGTACTGAACTCTACTGTACTGAACTCTACTGTACTGAACTCTACTGTACTGAACTCTACTGTACTGAACTCTACTGTACTGAACTCTACTCTACTCTACTGAACTGTACTCTACTGAACACTACCTTACTGAACTCTACTCTACTGAACTCTACTCTACTGAACTCTACTCTACTGAACTCTACTCTACTGAACTCTACTCTACTGAACTCTACTCTACTGTACTCTACTCTACTGTACTCTACTCTACTGTACTCTACTGAACACTACCTTACTGAACTCTACTGTACTGTACTCTACTGAACACTACCTTACTGAACTCTACTGTACTGTACTCTACTGAACTCTACTCTACACTTCTCTACTATACTGAACTCTACCCTACTCTACTGAACTCTACTCTACTATACTCTGCTGAACGCTACCTTACTCTACCCTACTGTACTGTACTGAACTCTACCCTACTATACTGAACTCAACACTACTGAACTCTAATCTACACTACTCTACTATACTGAACTCTACCCTACTCTACTGAACTGAACTATACACTACCCTACTGTACTGAACTAAACTTTACCCTACTATACTGAACTCTATTCTACTCTACTGTACTGAACTGTACTCTACACTACTCTACTGAACTCTAATCTACTCTACTCTGCTGAACGCTACCCTACTCTACTGAACTGAACTCTACCCTACTCTACTTAACTGAACTTTACCCTACCGTACTGAACTCTACCCTATTCTACTGTACTGAACTAAACTCTACACTACTCTACTGTACCAAACTCTACCATACCCTACTCTACTGAACTCTAGCCTACTCTACTGTACTCTAGCCTACTCTACTGTATTGAACTCAACCCTACTCTACTGTACTGAACTAAACTTTACACTACTCTACTGAACTCTACTGTACTGAACTGAACTCTACCCTACTGAACTCTACCCTATTCTACTGTAAAGAACTGAACTCTACCCTACTCTGCTGTACTGAACTCAACCCTATTGTACTGAACTACACTACAAGTAGTCCCGTGTAGCTCAGATGGTAGAGCATGGTGCTTGCAACACCAGGGTTGTGGGTTCGATTCCCATGGGAGGCCAGCACGAACTGTAAACGAACTGAACTCTACCTTACGCTATTGTACTGAACTGAATTTTACTGAACACTACTCTACTGAACTCTACCCTTTTCTACTGTACTGAACTGAACTCTACCCTACTGAACTGAACTCTACCATACTGTACTGAACTTTACACTTTCCTATTTATTTATTTTAACCTTTATTTAAGTAAGCAAGTAAGTTAAGAACTAATTTATATTTACAGCCTACACCGGCCAAACTCGGACAACGCTGGGCCAATTGTGTGCCGCCCTATGGGACTCCCAATCACGGCCGGTTGTGATGCAGTCTGGAATCAAACCAGGGTGTATGTAGTGACACCTCTAGCACTGAGATGCAGTGCCTTAGACCGATGCGCCACTTGGGAGCCCTACTCTACTGTACCAAACTCTACTCTACTGTACTGAACTCTACCCTACTGTACTGAACTCTACCCTACTGTACTGAACTGTACTGAACTCTACACTACTATACTGTACTGAACTCTACCCTACTATACTGAACTCTACCCTACTATTCTGTACTGAACTGAACTCTACACTACTATACTGTACTGAACTGAACTCTACCCTACTATACTGAACTCTACCCTACTATACTGTACTGAACTGAACTCTACCCTACTATACTGAACTCTACCCTACTATACTGAAACTAACCTCTACCCTACTATACTGTACTGAACTGAACTCTACCCTACTATACTGTACTGAACTCTACCCTACTATACTGTACTGAACTCTACCCTACTATACTGTACTGAACTCTACCCTACTATACTGTACTGAACTGAACTCTACCCTACTATACTGAACTCTACCCTACTGTACTGAACTCTACCCTACTATACTGTACTGAACTGAACTCTACCCTACTGTACTGTACTGAACTATACCCTACTATACTGTACTGTACTGAACTATACCCTACTATACTGAACTGAACTCTACCCTACTATACTGAACTGAACTCTACCCTACTGTAATGTACTGAACTCTACCCTACTGTAATGTACTGAAATGAACTCTACACTACTATACTGAACTCTACCCTACTATACTAAACTGTACTGAACTCTACCCTACTATACTGTACTGAACTCTACCCTACTATACTATACTGTACTGAACTCTACCCTACTATACTGTACTGAACTCTACCCCACTGTACTGAACTGAACTCTACCCTACTGTACTGAACTCTACCTTACTATACTGAACTCTACCCTACTATACTGTACTGAACTCTACCCCACTGTACTGTACTGAACTGAACTCTACCCTACTGTACTGAACTCTACCCTACTATACTGTACTGAACTCTACCCTACTATTCTGAACTCTACCCTACTATACTATACTGTACTGAACTGAACTCTACCCTACTGTACTGAACTCTACCCTACTATACTATACTGAACTCTACTATACTGTACTGAACTCTACTCTACCCTACTATACTGAACTGAACTCTACCCTACTATACTGAACTGAACTCTACCCTACTATACTGAACTCTACCCTACTGTACTGTACTGAACTGAACTCTACCCTACTATACTGTACTGAACTGAACTCTACCCTACTATACTGTACTGAACTCTACCCTACTATACTGTACTGAACTGAACTCTACCCTACTATACTGTACTGAACTGAACTCTACCCTACTATACTGAACTGAACTCTACCCTACTATACTGAACTGAACTCTGCCCTACTATACTGTACTGAACTGAACTCTACCCTACTATACTGAACTCTACCCTACTATACTGTACTGAACTCTACCCTACTATACTGAACTCTACCCTACTATACTGTACTCTACCCTACTATACTGAACTGAACTCTACCCTACTATACTGTACTGAACTCTACCCTACTATACTGTACTGAACTCTACCCTAATATACTGAACTGAACTCTACCCTACTATACTGAACTGAACTCTACCCTACTGTACTGTACTGAACTCTACCCTACTATACTGAACTGAACTCTACCCTACTATACTGAACTGAACTCTACCCTACTATACTGTACTGAACTGAACTCTACCCTACTATACTGAACTGAACTCTACCCTACTATACTGTACTGAACTCTACCCTACTATACTGTACTGAACTCTACCCTACTATACTGTACTGAACTGAACTCTACCCTACTGTACTGTACTGAACTCTACCCTACTATACTGTACTGAACTCTACCCTACTATACTGAACTGAACTCTACCCTACTGTACTGTACTGAACTCTACCCTACTATACTGCACTGATCTGAACTCTACCCTACTATACTCTACCCTACTGTACTGAACTGAACTCTACCCTACTATACTGTACTGAACTCTACCCTACTATACTGTACTGAACTCTACCCTACTATACTGTACTGAACTGAACTCTACCCTACTATACTGTACTGAACTGAACTCTACCCTACTATACTGTACTGAACTGAACTCTACCCTACTATACTATACTGAACTCTACCCTACTATACTGTACTGAACTCTACCCTACTGTACTGAACTGAACTCTACCCTACTGTACTGAACTCTACCCTACTGTACTGTACTGAACTGAACTCTACCCTACTATACTTTACTGAACTGAACTCTACCCTACTATACTATACTGAACTCTACCCTACTATACTGTACTATACTCTACCCTACTGTACTGAACTGAACTCTACCCTACTATACTGAACTCTACCCTACTGTACTGAACTCTACCCTACTATACTGTACTGAACTGAACTCTACCCTACTATACTATACTGAACTCTACCCTACTGTACTGAACTGAACTCTACCCTACTGTACTGAACTGAACTCTACCCTACTGTACTGAACTGAACTCTACCCTACTATACTGAACTGAACTCTACCCTACTGTACTGTACTGAACTGAACTCTACACTACACTACTATACTGAACTGAACTGAACTCTACCCTACTATACTTTACTGAACTGAAATCTACCCTACTATACTGAACTGAACTCTACCCTACTGTACTGAACTGAACTCTACCCTACTATACTGAACTGAACTCTACCCTACTGTACTGTACTGAACTGAACTCTACACTACACTACTATACTGAACTGAACTGAACTCTACCCTACTATACTTTACTGAACTGAAATCTACCCTACTATACTGAACTGAACTCTACCCTACTGTACTGTACTGAACTCTACACTACTATACTGTACTGAACTGAACTCTACCCTACTATACTGAACTGAACTGAACTCTACACTACTATACTTTACTGAACTGAACTCTACCCTACTATACTGAACTGAACTCTACCCTACTGTACTGAACTCTACACTACTATACTATACTATACTGAACTCTACACTACTATACTATACTATACTGAACTCTACCCTACTGTACTGTACTGAACTCTACACTACTATACTCTACTGTACTGAACTCTACTGTGATGTCCAAACTTATGAAACATGAGGAGAATAACATTGAAGCCATAATGATGTATTTCTGTAGTGCCGATCAGGGACCCATGATGTCATTACATGACTAACTCTGTTACCAGGTGTTGATGCACTTTTCTTACTGCAGTTCAACAACCAATATAGATTTATACAAACTCAAGGTGCCAAGTCATAGCTGACCCTCCCCATTCTTTCTGCAGACATCTTGTAATATTCATTCAGAGCGGGTATTTAACAACGTTTTTGGAAAACATAGGCGCATAAAAAAACGTTCTGACACTAAATTTGTTTTAGTACATT
The DNA here is from genome assembly GCA_023634145.1 of Thymallus thymallus. Classification (NCBI taxonomy): domain Eukaryota; kingdom Metazoa; phylum Chordata; class Actinopteri; order Salmoniformes; family Salmonidae; genus Thymallus; species Thymallus thymallus. The sequence continues at coordinate 34,782,464 of CM042400.1, read as the reverse complement.
TTTCAGTGTAAATTGTTAAAAGTAGTCCTTGTGCATAAGACTTGGTTTGTTAAACTTTTAAATCAATAGTTTTTGTTTGGCAAAAATGTTTAAGTACAAAAACAGAGTCAAAGTGTAATTCCGTCACCTTGGACACACACACACACACACACACACACACACACACACACACACACACCTGGCGAGGGTCGTGTCTGTGGAACTTGGTCACCCCTCCTCCAGCTCCCTCTCTTCCTCCAGCTCCCCCTGTCCCTATCCCTCCTCCTACTCCCACCCCCCCTCCTCCTCCTCCTCCAGCGGTGATGGAGTGATTACACCGATGCCCTCCTCCGTTGGCCAGGCTGTGAAGGGAGGATGAGGAGTAGGGATGGAGGGAGGAGGAGGATGAGGAGTAGGCTTCTCTCTTCATATCCTTCTTCTTTACAAACTCATCGTACATCGCCTGGTGCTTCCTCTGTAGAAACAAGAGAGAACGAGAAAGAGAGAGACAGAGAGAGAGAAAGACAGAGAGTTTAATTATGATGATCAAATGACAGACAGACTACCTATTGCAAATGTTTTTAGATTTGATATTGATTAATAAAATTGAATTTCACACAGAGAGAGACAAGAACTCTATAATTCAGCTGCAGAGTTGATGCTCCCCTAAGCCTGTTTCTACCCATGTGCATTCTAAACTTTGCATCACTCAGCCAGTAGCCTACTGTACCTGTTGTCACCTACTGTCAGACATCCATACAGACAGATCTATACCTTAGTTAAGACAGACCTATAACCTACTGTACCTGTTGTCACCTACTGTCAGACACCCATACAGACAGATCTATACCTTAGTTAAGACAGACCTATAACCTACTGTACCTGTTGTCACCTACTGTCAGACACCCAGACAGACAGATCTATAACCTACTGTACCTGTTGTCACCTACTGTCAGACACCCAGACAGACAGATCTATAACCTACTGTACCTGTTGTCACCTACTGTCAGACACCCAGACAGACAGATCTATAACCTACTGTACCTGTTGTCACCTACTGTCAGACACCCAGACAGACAGATCTATAACCTACTGTACCTGTTGTCACATGTCAGACACCCAGACAGACAGATCTATAACCTACTGTACCTGTTGTCACCTACTGTCAGACACCCAGACAGACAGATCTATACATTAGTTAAGACAGATCTATACGGCACCTTGAGATGTGTGACGAAGTTTGATGTGACGCTCCTCTTCGCCTGTATCCGGGTGCCGCATGCTTTACAGTTGGACTCGATCTTGCCGTTCTCCCCCTCGAACACGATGTTGAAGTAATCCAGAATGGACACCTTCGAAACTGACGCCATTGGGCTGAACAACCTTTATACTCGGAAGTACAATCAACTTTCCAAAGACAACAATCGAGATCTCTCTACCTATTATTAATTTCCCCGAGCCTCCCGCTAGTCACTACCATAAGAGCGGAGGGGTGCGTGTTTTTCTTCCCACTCACTGTAATCAAAACGCTGCCAGTCGCTGCAACAATAGATGGGTGAAAACAGGCGACTTGCCAATACAGTGCACTGGAGCTATCGAGTTTCAGCTAGCTATGATGCTATTACACGAATCATGCTATGAAACAAAGTATCCAGTATCGCTGCAAACACTGAAATGATGTAGCTATCCAGTCCTGCCTGGTCCGTTTTAATCAAACCGCACCAGCTACTCGAGGAGGCTGGCCTGTCGGGCTAGCAGAGGATGTGTGCCACCATTGGTCCAGGAAGTAAAACAGAATCGCGTTTCCGAAACACTTCGGCAGTTATCGGCAACGTTCGACTCGGGCTGGATCAAGTCAATATATAACTCCACTACCGTAGTCGCTGTATTTTACATGATCTGATTCCCGAGGAAACCACACAGGGATTGGTGGCTGATTTCCAACTCAGCCATTATTAATGGCGACACTGGAGCAATTGTGGTTATGTGTCTTCCTCAAGGGCACGTCGACAGTTTCACATTATCAGCTTCGGAATTAGAGCAGACAACATTTCGGTCATTGCTTTAACAACCGCTAGTTAACCTGCCGCTCGTGGACACACTATCACACACATACACTCACCATACATGCATGCTGCTGCTCCATAGGATGCTTTTAGTATGCACAGGCAGCCCAATTCTTTTCACATCAGATTTTCTTTCAGAGCTGATTGCTCAATAGAATTGGGCTGTCGGTCTAAACGCAGCCTTTTTTTACTTGTATTATCTATACTGATGTCTAGTCACTTTACCCTGTCTTTATGTACATGTCTACCTCAAATACCTTATTATTATCTATAGTTGAAGTCAGAAGTTTACATACACCTTAGCCAAATATATTTAAACTCTTTTTTTTATTTTATTTTTTACAATTCCTGACATTTAATCCTAGTAAAAATTCCCTGTCTCAGGTCAGTTAGGATCACCACTTTATTTTAAGAATGTGAAATGTCAGAATAATAGTAGAGTTATTCTAAAATGGATTTTTAAAAATCATGAGCAATCTACACACAACAGTCCCTAATGACAAAGTAAAATGTATAAAACAAAATATTCAGATCCTTTTCTATGAGACTCTAAATTGAGCTCAGGTGCTTCCTGTTTCCATTGATCATCCTTGAGATGTTTCTACAACTTGATTGGAGTCCACCTGTGGTAAATTCAATTGATTGGACATTATAAGGAAATGCACACAACTGTCTATATAAAGTCCCACAGTTGACAGTGCATGTCAGAGCAAAAACCAAGCCATGAGGTTGAAGGAATTGTCCTGTAGAGCTCTGAGACAGGATTGTGTCGATGCACAGATCTGGGGAAGGGTACCAAAAAAATGCAGCAGCATTTAAGGTCCCCAAGAACACAGTGGTCTCCATCATTCTTAAATGGAAGAAATTTGGAACCACCAAGACTCTTCCTAGAGCTGGCCGCCCAGCCAATCTGAGCAATTGGGGAGAAGGGTCTTGGTCAGGGAGGGGAGGGGACCAAGAACCTGATGGTCACTCTGACAGAGCTCTAGAGTTCCTCTGTGGAGATAGGAGAACCTTCCAGAAGGACAGCCATCTCTGCATCACTCCACCAATCAGGTAGAGTGACCAGACGGAAGCCACTCCTCAGTAAAAGGCACATGACAGCCCACTTGAAGTTGGCTAAAAGGCACCTAAAGGACTCTCAGACCATGAGAAACAAGATTCTCTGGCCTGATGATACCAAAATGTAGCTCTTTGGCCTGAATTCCAAGCGACACATCTGGAGGAAACCTGGCACCATCCTTACGGTGAAGCATGGTGTCGGCAGCATCATGCTGTGGGGATGTTTTACAGCGGCAGAGACTGGGAGACTAGTCAGGATTGAGGAAAAGATGCACGGAGCAAAGTACAGAGAGATCCTTAATGAAAACCTGCTCCAGAGCGTTCAGGACCTCAGACTGGGTCGAAGGTTCCCCTTCCAACAGGACAACGACTCCAAGGACACAGCCAAGACAATGCAGGAGTGGCTTCGGGACAAGTCTCTGAATGTCCTTGAGTGGCCCAGCCAGAGCCCAGACTTGAATGAACATCTCTGGAGAGACCTGAAAATAGCTGTGCAGCGACGCTCCCCATCCAACCTGACAGAGCTTGAGAGAATCTGTAGAGAAGAATGGGAGAAACTCCCCAAATACAGGTGTGCCAAGCTTGTAGAGTCATACCCAAGAAGACTCAAGGCTGTAATCACTGCCAAAGGTGCTTCAACAAAGTACTGAGTAAAGGGTCTGAATACTTATGGAAATGTGATATTTCAGTTTTAAATATTAATACATTTGCAAAAATGTCTAAACCTGTTTCTGCTTCGTCATTATGGGGTTTTGTGTGTAAATTGATGAGAAAAAAAACTATTTTATACATTTTAGAACAAGGCTTTAATGTAACAAAATGTGGAAAAATCAAGGGGTCAGAATACTAATGCATACTAGTACCTAATGAACTGTACATCATGGGCAAGAAACATATTGTTTTAAATCAAATCGATTATAATAGTAGCAAGCTATCAAAGTTGACCTCCGGTTCCCGTTCTCATCTTTGCACTCTCCTTCTGAAATTGAACAGAACATAGCCTATAGGCTAGTCAGCGCAGAAGATAGTCTATTTTTTTGGAGAAGGCCTAATCAATCATTAATTTCGGAAGAAGCCTTTGACCCTCCTCCTGAACTGCCACCATAGCCCTACACAGCACAGCCATTTGTTAGGCAGCACACAAACACGGTTTTGATCAGCAAGACCAGAGCAGGCCGGGCCTCAGGGTTGGATTATCCATTGCTGTGTGTAATGCAGCCTAGTATTATTTACACAATCCCAGCAGCTATCTTAGAAATACAACTTTTCTCTGTGCTTCTCCAAGCATACAGTTTGTAGTCTACAGCCTATAGGCTATGGATCATTTGATTGAGGCCACACTAAATAGTATATAGGCGCGCGCAAAGCAGAGAATCAGAGATAGATCCATTTCTTACTCCATTCCTTATAGGACAGGTGGAGAGAGAATTTCAAAATTGAAACAATTTTGCAAATGTCGGAGAGACAGACAGCAACGATTATACACAATTCCTCTGTTAAAAAGCAATTACTAGTCTAAATGAAATGGGAGATAATGTCTAGATGCTTTTTTACAGTGGAAATTAAGTGTATAACTTGTCTGGCTGGGCTGATAAGACAGTGGATTGCGCAGTGAGATGGAACAGAGTAAATAGGTATTTCAACATAACAGATTTAGCAGGTGGTATGTGGAATAGACACCCCCAGACGTTGTATAATCCCTGACACGATTTGGAGATTTAGTTTTCATAAACGACCGTATCATATTTTCTGAAACTACAGCATTTGGCGAAATAGCTTGCCAATATGGTTTTGGTAAAGTAGCACATTCATACATAATCTTTGTTATAATTCATTTGTTGATGGTAAATATTCACACTTCCGTGTGTGATGTTTGTGATACATTTCATTGGCCGACGACCTGTGACAACGTCCATGTTCCGAGACAGCTAACCAATCGACAGTTTCTAAAACCTCACGTGTGTGGCTTCGGCACATAAAACCGGCTGTCTGATTGGCTGTTGTTATCACAAGGGTCCGCCTAGTTTTAACCCCTGATTCCGGAGCCACAAATGGAGATGCTGAACTCTGTCTGAATGGTCGTATATGTTTACACCTGATTGGAGTAGGAATACAGTCTCTAGGTAGGTGGGTGGAACCTCTAGGAATATCTATCTCGTATTGCTGTCAGATCTTTCACTCTTGGAGCCTTCGTCCCTTTGGAAATCATCTTCATCTCTACCTCCGCAGTAAGTTGGCTAACACATGATACAAAACTAAATTACTGAAGACCGCGTTCACTGTCGGAGAACGAATGGTGGAGACGGAATTATGATGACTGAGTGTGTGCGCGGCCTAGCGGTTAAAATGGATGTGCCAGTAAAGCCGGGTGTACACTCAGAGGTGAACGTAAGGCGGTCCGGTACAGCGTCCCGGCAAAATAGATGGGGGTATGCCATACCGGTAAAGCATGAGGCTATAACAATTAACATTACTGCATGTTAGCTGCATGAAACATTGGTGAATTGACTGGAAACCGGATGGAATATGCTCCAAATTGCTTTGTGTTTTTTTTTCGGGGAGAACACTTACATTTTGTCAAGGTGGAGATATGTGGCAGAGATGGACAGCAGTGGATGCATCAATTATCCACCTTAATGTTACCAGTGATTCCAAGTCTATGTATATAGGGCAGCAGCCTGTAAGGTGCAGGGTTGCGTAACTGTGTGGAAGCCAGCCGCCTAGTGATGGTAATTTAACAGTCTGATGGACTTCAGATAGAAGCTGTTTATCAGTCTCTCGGTCCCAGCTTTGATGCACCTGTACTGACCTGGCCTTCTGGATGTTAGTGGGGTGAACAGGCCGTGGCTCAGGTGGTTGTTGTCCCCAGTGAGTGTGCATATTCACGTTCTTAGTCATTGGGTCAGTGCCACTTTTGTTTGTTTCTGGACAAACATTTCCTCCTCCAGGTTAGATGGAAGTCTTATTCTATTTGTCCCCTGTTCCCTGCTCCTGGGTGTCCCATACCGGTACCAAATAACATTGTTTAATGTGAGCGGTTCTGAAACACAATCTGGGTGTTACCGATCTCATCTTTAAGCAGTCCCAGATGCCCTGATATTTACAAACATGTTTGATCTGCGTTGCTCTTGTAGTGTGAGATGTGCAATGGCAAGATTTTTCTGAACGGTTATCAGCAACAGCCAATGAGAGCGCTTGCCAGAGAAGAAGCCAGTGAGATGATGACATTGTTCCGCATCACCCAGAATGTGTAACTCTGGAGCAGGAGCCATGACTACTACTAGTATGAATGTGTAACTCTGGAGCAGTAACCATGACTACTACTAGTATAAATGTGTAACTCTGGACCAGTAACCATGACTACTACTAGTATAAATGTGTAACTCTGGAACAGTAACCATGACCACTACTAGTATGAATGTGTAACTCTGGAGCAGTAACCATGACTACTACTAGTATAAATGTGTAACTCTGGAACAGTAACCATGACTACTACTAGTATGAATGTGTAACTCTGGAGCAGTAACCATGACTACTACTAGCATGCGTTTGTACTTCCCTTTAACCGAAGCCAAAGTATCAACTCGTTACAGCTCTGAAGTGCACAAGCAACGTTATTCAATTCAAAATGTTGGCTAGACATTTCAAGGAGCGTGAATGTCTGAATGAATGTCTGAGGCTGCTTTGAGCCAGACAGCGTGGTCGTCATGTGACCCCCATCTGTGCCACATCTTTAGTGTCTACTATGGTGGCAAGACAGAGGAAACAACAGGAAAGACAGTCATTTAATGTGAGAGGATCGTTAGGATTTTGAAAGACATGTAGTGTACACCAGGCTTAAGCAAAAGGTCACTAGTTCGAATCCCCCAACCCATGTGAAAAATCTCTGATGTGCACTTTACCTTGATTGCTCCAGTAAGTCACTGGATAAGAGTGTCTGCTTTGTGAGAGAGATGTAGGTTCAATTATAAGTTTGTCCTTAGTATCTCAGTAGCTACCAACCTTTAGGGCTGGCTTGCCTCTGAAGCTAAGCAGGGTCGGTCCTGGTCGGTACCTGGGTGGGAGACCACATTGCTGATTGATACACTCCACCAGAATGTATACTGAACCAAATTATGCGACATGCAACAATTTCAACGCTTTTATTGAGTTACAGTTCATATAAAGGACATTTTAAATAAATTAATTCCGCCCTAACATATGGATTTCAAATGACTGGGAATACAGATATGCATCTGTTGGTCACAGCTACCTTAACAAAAAGGGGCGTGGATCAGAAAACCAGTCAGTATCTGGTGATTTCTCTAAAATGACAGACACTGTTTATGGTAGAGAAATTAACCTTCAGTTATCTGGTGGACTTTCCTGCAGTCAGCCTGCCAATTGCACGTTCCCTCAACTTGAGACATCTGTGGCATTGTGTTGTGTGACACAACTGCACATTTTGGAGTGGCCTTTTATTGTCCCCAGCACAAGTTGCACCTGTGTAATTATCATGCTGTTTACATGTTTTGTTTTATATTTTAGTTCAGTATAGTTCTGTTCCTCAAGTCAAGCCTCTACCCAGCCATTACCCTCTGATGCTTAGACAATATTCAGATTCCTGCCCTCTTCGTGAATTTAAAAGCAACGGACTGGCATAAGAATATGGTGGAAACTCCCTCCAGTTATGTTTTCACCAATCCAGTGCTTTTAAATGAATTAAGGGGAATGAGTGCACACTTCAGTAGAAAGATGGAGAATCACAACACAGCCTTAGCCTCTATGAAGGGGCAGTTGGTAATATCTCTCTCACTGATTGGCAGATGGCGAAAAGCTCAGTCCGAGCCGCTGGCGTCCCCCACCCCTATTGGCCGCGGGACCTGTCCATCCCAGGCTACGTGGCCAACGATAGATCGATGCATGAGATCCTGTCCTTCCTGTTCTCTGTGTCGGGTCTCTTCCTGC
>CM042400.1:34756910-34769410 GCA_023634145.1 Thymallus thymallus | reverse complement strand
CTGATCCAGCTTGGCACCACATACCTATGCGAGGCAGGGTTCTCAACTCTGGCGTGATTACTGTCAAAAACTGAGCCCAGAATAGACAAACTTGAAAACTCAGTTTGTCTCTTTCTACAGTAAGATGTACAGTAGGCCTGATCATTTTTCATCTGTACTGTTACTTAGGGTAGCGCTATCAAAAGCTGAACCTGTGTGTGTGTTCTGTTATACATCTGTGTGATGTGATCAATCACTTTATTCCAGTTCAGAACGAAAATTATTTTCTGTATTTTAACAGCAACAGTTCCAACCTAGACAGATATGTAAGACTGTTTTTAATAGGGAAAAATAAACATGTATTGCTATTTATGTGGGTATTTTGTTTCATTATTTGCCTATATTATATTTGTTTTAAGCATAAGAGCAATTACATTTACCAATATTTATGTATAGCTGCATGTGTTCATAAGCTTGGGCCCCAGGCTGTGTTGGTTTAACTGTTATAGACCGTGCATTCAGAAAGTATTCAGACTCCTTCCCTTTGTCCACATTTTGTTATGTTACAGTCTTATTCTAAAAGGGATTAAATAAATTGTTTTCCTCATCGATCTACACAAAACAGCCCATATTGTGGGACCTCGGGACCTCAGACTGGGACGAAGGTTCACCTTCCAACAGGACAACGACCCTAAGCACACAACCAAGACAACACAGAAGTGACTTCGGGACAAGTCTCTGAATGTCCAGCCAGAGCCCAGACTTGAACCCGATCGAACATCGCTGGAGAGTCCTGAAAATAGCTGTGCAGCGACGCTCCCCATCCAACCTGACTTGGGAGGATCTGCAGAGAAGAATGGGAGAAACTCAGCAAATGCAGGTGTGCCAAGCTTGTAGCGTCATACCCAAGAAGACTTGGGGCTGTAATCGCTGCCAAAGGTGCTTTAATTAAGTACTGAGTAAAGGGTCTGAATATTTGTAAATGTTTAGGTTTGTTCTCTGTTGGGTTTAGTTAGCGGTATAGGGTTTGGTCTCTGTTGGGTTTAGTTAGCGGTATAGGGTTTGGTCTCTGTTGGGTTTAGTTAGCGGTATAGGGTTTGGTCTCTGTTGGGTTTAGTTAGCGGTATAGGGTTTGGTCTCTGTTGGGTTTAGTTAGCGGTATAGGGTTTGGTCTCTGTTGGGTTTAGTTAGCGGTATAGGGTTTGGTCTCTGTTGGGTTTAGTTAGCGGTATAGGGTTTGGTCTCTGTTGGGTTTAGTTAGCGGTATAGGGTTTGGTCTCTGTTGGGTTTAGTTAGTGGTATAGGGTTTGGTCTCTGTTGGGTTTAGTTAGTGGTATAGGGTTTGGTCTCTGTTGGGTTTAGTTAGCGGTATAGGGTTTGGTCTCTGTTGGGTTTAGTTAGCGGTATAGGGTTTGGTCTCTGTTGGGTTTAGTTAGCGGTATAGGGTTTGGTCTCTGTTGGGTTTAGTTAGTGGTATAGGGTTTGGTCTCTGTTGGGTTTAGTTAGTGGTATAGGGTTTGGTCTCTGTTGGGTTTAGTTAGTGGTATAGGGTTTGGTCTCTGTTGGGTTTAGTTAGCGGTATAGGGTTTGGTCTCTGTTGGGTTTAGTTAGTGGTATAGGGTTTGGTCTCTGTTGGGTTTAGTTAGTGGTATAGGGTTTGGTCTCTGTTGGGTTTAGTTAGTGGTTTAGGTTTGGTCTCTGTTGGGTTTAGTTAGTGGTATAGGGTTTGGTCTCTGTTGGGTTTAGTTAGTGGTATAGGGTTTGGTCTCTGTTGGGTTTAGTTAGTGGTATAGGGTTTGGTCTCTGTTGGGTTTAGTTAGTGGTTTAGGTTTGGTCTCTGTTGGGTTTAGTTAGTGGTTTAGGTTTGGTCTCTGTTGGGTTTAGTTAGTGGTATAGGGTTTGGTCTCTGTTGGGTTTAGTTAGTGGTATAGGGTTTGGTCTCTGTTGGGTTTAGTTAGTGGTATAGGGTTTGGTCTCTGTTGGGTTTAGTTAGTGGTATAGGGTTTGGTCTCTGTTGGGTTTAGTTAGTGGTATAGGGTTTGGTCTCTGTTGGGTTTAGTTAGTGGTTTAGGTTTGGTCTCTGTTGGGTTTAGTTAGTGGTATAGGGTTTGGTCTCTGTTGGGTTTAGTTAGCGGTATAGGTTTGGTTCAGCAAAGTAGGCCAGAAGGATATAAAGTGTTGTTAAACTTTTTATTTAGGGTTAAAAGTTAGACACATTCTTAAGAGTTAGGGTTTAGGGTTAAGGGTTAGGATTGAGACAGGTCAAGGTTAGGATTGAGACAGGTCAAGGTTAGGATTGAGACAGGTTAAGGTTAGGAGAGAGGCTAGTAGAGTCATTTTATGGCAGTACAGAAAACCTTATTCAAATTTAAATTACAATCCCAGGATTCCCTGTCCTCTGATCCAATAGCAACCAGGTTAGGGTCAGTCACCTTAAAAATGCTGAAAGAATCATTTGCAGCTAACCTCTCCTTTCCTCCCCTCCTCTCTCCCCTCCTCCCTTCCTCCCCTCTTATTTTCCTCACCTCCTCACATCCTGCCATCTTTCTTTCTCCCTACCAAATGGACAGAGCGGTAAACGGGTCTGTAAGCACATTTATACTGTAAAATTAAGGTTTAAATCAAAACATTAAAACATTGAGTCCTTCTTCACTTATCGACCTTGGCGATATCAGCATGACGCAGATCCTAGAGAGAGAGAGAGAGAGAGAGAGAGAGAGAGAGAGAGAGAGAGAGAGAGAGAGAGAGAGAGAGAGAGAGAGAGAGATCATTAAACTAGTGTTGCTGAGTTGAAAATTGCTGATTATATTATATGACAACTTTAATTAACTTCCTGAATTGACTGAATAGACCTATTCCCTGGAACGTGGTACGACGGTTGTCTGAGTGTTCTGCCACACCGTGGGGTTGTAGGAGGAGCTAGTGGTGTTATGGGAGGAGGCATTTGTATTGTGGGTGGAGACTGTTGGGTTGTAAGAAACACTAGTGAATAAGTAGGAGGGGCTATTTGGGTTGTGGGTGGAGTTAGTTGTGGGAGGGGCTATGTACTCACCATGGGTTTGTCGGCAGAGCCGCCAGGGCTGTTGGTCTTGCTGACCCAAAGGTTGATGCGATTGGAGAATCCAGACGCAAATCTGCGAGGTTCTTGTCTGAGGATCCCAGGGCTGCACGGAGCTGCTGCCTGATCCTTTTCAAATAGACCTCTCTTCTTCGAAACCTCATCCATCAGGAACAGGGACCTCTGGGCAACATCGGGGGAACGCAGAGACTCAGACTTCTACAGTATTAGGGTTAGAGACAGGGAGGGTTAGGGTTAGAGACAGAGAGCGTTAAGGTTAGAGACCACAATTTTTTATTTATTTACCTAGGCAGGTCAGTTAAGAACAAATTCTTATTTAAAATAAGACCCGGTGCTAACCCGGTGCTGGGTCAATTGTGCACCGCCCTATTGGAACTCCCAATCACGGCCGGTTGTGATACAGCCCGGGATCGAACCAGGGTCTGCTGTGACGCATCTAGCAATGCAGTGCCTTAGACCACTGCACCACTCTGGATCCCATAAAATATCAGACATAGGGCTCTATTTTCGTCTGGTGTTAAGGTGGTGCTAGTGTCAAATGCACTTTATTTTGCCATTTGGTCAATACTGTTGCACTGGCATTTTCCAGCACAGGTTCAGCAATATACCTGTATTATATCAACTCGCTTGTGCTCAGATGGGAGCGGTGGAGATATTTGGAATTGTGTCCTTAAAAACATGATCCAGAGTGGTATTTTCAGGCAGCGCTGATAGGGATATTGTAGTGGTAACGCAGTTGGTTATTGACAGTGGAAACTCAGCCTATCCAGCCGTGATACACACTACCCATATGACATGAAACAAGAGTAGGCTCATGTGCTTCTGGTGCCGGTATACTTCCAATATAGACACATAAAAAAAGATTTATATGTTTTTTACCATTTAGTTTTTCATTTGATTAAAAACCAAGTATAGCCTCGCATCCTCTCAATTAAGTCTGCCGAATGCTATTGCGAAGTAATCAAGACTGTCGATAAAGGGTTTGGCTCCTGAGAACGCTCGGGATGTTATATGTGATGTCATGTTATTTGTGATGTTATGTGTGATGTTATGTATGATGTTATGTGTGATGTTATGTTATGTGTGATGTTATGTGTGATGTTATGTTATGTATGATGTTATGTGTGATGTTATGTTATGTGTGATGTTATGTGTGATGTTATGTGTGATGTTATGTATGATGTTATGTGTGATTTTATGTTATGTGTTATGTTATGTGTGATGTGATGTTATGTGTGATGTTATGTTATGTGTGATGTTATGTGTGATGTTATGTGTGATGTTATCTGTGATGTTATGTGTGATGTTATCTGTGATGTTATCTGTGATGTGATGTTATATGTTATGTGATGTTATCTGTGATGTTATGTATTATGTGATGTTATCTGTGATGTTATGTCATGTGTGATGTTATATGTGATGTTATGTTATCTGTGATGTTATGTGTTATGTTATGTGATGTTATGTGTTATGTGATGTTATCTGTGATGTTATGTGTGATGTTATATGTGATGTTATGTTATCTGTGATGTTATGTGTTATGTTATGTGATGTTATGTGTTATGTGATGTTATGTGTTATGTGATGTTATCTGTTATGTGATGTTATATGTTATGTGATGTTATATGTGATGTTATTTGTGATGTTATATGTTATGTGATGTTATCTGTGATGTGATGTTATCTGTGATGTTATGTGATATTATGTGATGTTATATGATATTCTACCTGAGCTGCATGGGCCAGTTTCTCCATCTTCTCCTGGATGGAACGGGATGACACTCTCTGTCTGGAACTACATAGGGAGAGGGTTAGGGGTCAGGGTTAGAGTTAGAAGTTAGGGGTCAGGTTTATGGTTGGGGGTTAGTGGACAGGGTTAGGGGTCAGGTGTTAGAGGTTAGGGATTAGAGTTTTGATTTTAGGGTTAGGGGTTATGGACAGGCATTATAATTATATTCTTATATACTTACAGTGTCAGTATAAAACATGTACAATTTTCACCAGACTTACTTCCTTTGGAAATGTGATGCTTTGTCCTGCTCCTCAGTTTGGTCCTGGAGAACACAGATACTGTTATATAACTAGAACTTACAGTTTGTTTCAAATGCTTTGGTGATAAAGTACGCAATACATTTTCACAACTCGAAGTACAAAACTCAAAACAGATCATTAAGAAGGCAGTTGTTTCAAAACTCAAGCACATTTTCAATTGACTAAGTACGACAAAATCATACAGTCACTTTTTCACTAAATGTAATCAGTGTTTCATCTAGAAATACGTTTCACATTTCAATACATGTTAATATAAAGTAATTTCCTTTCACAATGCAAAACTCACATTACTTTTGGTATGATTCTCTTCTCATTTGTTAAAATTAATTTAGCTATTACTGACTGCTCTACAGATTTTGAAAATGACATGATGAAAATGTAGGTCTGTGAAGAAGAAACATGTAAAATATGATATACTGTAGATTGTAATGTACTAATGATTACTATTATGATTTGACTTCACAGTAAGTAAAAAAACAAGCTGTATTGAGATGTACTGTATGTAACAAATGCATCCTGTATACAGTAAACATGTTATCCAAAATCAAGTTGCAGGAATCGTTTTGAAGCGGGATATACTGTAGAGCACAGAAGACTGAAATAAAACTAAACCGTTTGACATAGAAACACCGGCTTTTGTGAGTTTTTTACAATTGAAATAATCTTTATGAATTATTAAATTATGAAACATATTAATAAAATTCCACCCATGAGGCCAAAGAGGGTGTTTTTTTATCATTGACTGCAGGAAAGGGCTATGTAGCAGAGGTTGAAACCCAAATTATCTTCCAATCATTTTGTTCTGAACATAATGTTTTTCATTACGTTCCACTCTTTCGAACTTCTGAAGCGGTTCGAACACCGATGTCGTACTGGTTTATATCGTTCCTTTTTAAACGTCTGAAATGTGCGTTTTTATTTTATTTAAGCTCAACAATAAATTACTTCACCAATCAGTGTGGATAAAGCGTGATGAACCGACAAGTGAAGGGCGCAACAAATCAAATCAAATATAATTTGTCACATGCGCCGAATACAACAGGTGAAGACCTTACAGTGAAATGCTTACTAACAAGCCCTTAACCAACAATACAACAGGTGTAGACCTTACAGTGAAATGCTTACTAACAAGCCCTTAACCAACAATACAACAGGTGTAGACCTTACAGTGAAATGCTTACTAACAAGCCCTTAACCAACAATACAACAGGTGTAGACCTTACAGTGAAATGCTTACTAACAAGCCCTTAACCAACAATACAACAGGTGTAGACCTTACAGTGAAATGCTTACTAACAAGCCCTTAACCAACAATACAACAGGTGTAGACCTTACAGTGAAATGCTTACTAACAAGCCCTTAACCAACAATACAACAGGTGTAGACCTTACAGTGAAATGCTTACTAACAAGCCCTTAACCAACAATACAACAGGTGTAGACCTTACAGTGAAATGCTTACTAACAAGCCCTTAACCAACAATACAACAGGTGTAGACCTTACAGTGAAATGCTTACTAACAAGCCCTTAACCAACAATACAACAGGTGAAGACCTTACAGTGAAGTGGTTACTAACAAGCCCTTAACCAACAATACAACAGGTGTAGACCTTACAGTGAAATGCTTACTAACAAGCCCTTAACCAACAATACAACAGGTGTAGACCTTACAGTGAAATGCTTACTAACAAGCCCTTAACCAACAATACAACAGGTGTAGACCTTACAGTGAAATGCTTACTAACAAGCCCTTAACCAACAATACAACAGGTGAAGACCTTACAGTGAAATGCTTACTAACAAGCCCTTAACCAACAATACAACAGGTGTAGACCTTACAGTGAAATGCTTACTAACAAGCCCTTAACCAACAATACAACAGGTGTAGACCTTACAGTGAAATGCTTACTAACAAGCCCTTAACCAACAATACAACAGGTGTAGACCTTACAGTGAAATGCTTACTAACAAGCCCTTAACCAACAATACAACAGGTGTAGACCTTACAGTGAAATGCTTACTAACAAGCCCTTAACCAACAATACAACAGGTGTAGACCTTACAGTGAAATGCTTACTAACAAGCCCTTAACCAACAATACAACAGGTGTAGACCTTAGTGAAATGCTTACTAACAAGCCCTTAACCAACAATACAACAGGTGTAGACCTTACAGTGAAATGCTTACTAACAAGCCCTTAACCAACAATACAACAGGTGTAGACCTTACAGTGAAATGCTTACTAACAAGCTCTTAAACAACAATGCAGTTTTAAGAAAATAGAGATAAGAAAATATTTACTAAATAAACTAAACAATGACGAGGCTATATACAGGGGTACCGAGTCAATGTGTGGGGGTACAGGTTAGTTGAGGTAATATATACATGTAGGTAGGGGTAAAGTGACTATACATAGATAATAAACAGAGAGTAGCAGCAGTGTTGGTAGTTGAGGTAATATGTACATGTAGGTAGGGGTAAAGTGACTATACATAGATAATAAACAGAGAGTAGCAGCAGTGTTGGTAGTTGAGGTAATATGTACATGTAGGTAGGGGTAAAGTGACTATACATAGATAATAAACAGAGAGTAGCAGCAGTGTTGGTAGTTGAGGTAATATGTACATGTAGGTAGGGGTAAAGTGACTATACATAGATAATAAACAGAGAGTAGCAGCAGTGTTGGTAGTTGAGGTAATATGTACATGTAGGTAGGGGTAAAGTGACTATACATAGATAATAAACAGAGAGTAGCAGCAGTGTTGGTAGTTGAGGTAATATGTACATGTAGGTAGGGGTAAAGTGACTATACATAGATAATAAACAGAGAGTAGCAGCAGTGTTGGTAGTTGAGGTAATATGTACATGTAGGTAGGGGTAAAGTGACTATACATAGATAATAAACAGAGTAGCAGCAGTGTTGGTAGTTGAGGTAATATGTACATGTAGGTAGGGGTAAAGTGACTATACATAGATAATAAACAGAGTAGCAGCAGTGTTGGTAGTTGAGGTAATATGTACATGTAGGTAGGGGTAAAGTGACTATACATAGATAATAAACAGAGAGTAGCAGCAGTGTTGGTAGTTGAGGTAATATGTACATGTAGGTAGGGGTAAAGTGACTATACATAGATAATAAACAGAGTAGCAGCAGTGTTGGTAGTTGAGGTAATATGTACATGTAGGTAGGGGTAAAGTGACTATACATAGATAATAAACAGAGTAGCAGCAGTGTTGGTAGTTGAGGTAATATGTACATGTAGGTAGGGGTAAAGTGACTATACATAGATAATAAACAGAGTAGCAGCAGTGTTGGTAGTTGAGGTAATATGTACATGTAGGTAGGGGTAAAGTGACTATACATAGATAATAAACAGAGTAGCAGCAGTGTTGGTAGTTGAGGTAATATGTACATGTAGGTAGGGGTAAAGTGACTATACATAGATAATAAACAGAGTAGCAGCAGTGTTGGTAGTTGAGGTAATATGTACATGTAGGTAGGGGTAAAGTGACTATACATAGATAATAAACAGAGTAGCAGCAGTGTTGGTAGTTGAGGTAATATGTACATGTAGGTAGGGGTAAAGTGACTATACATAGATAATAAACAGAGTAGCAGCAGTGTTGGTAGTTGAGGTAATATGTACATGTAGGTAGGGGTAAAGTGACTATGCATAGATAATAAACAGAGAGTAGCAGCAGTGTTGGTAGTTGAGGTAATATGTACATGTAGGTAGGGGTAAAGTGACTATACATAGATAATAAACAGAGAGTAGCAGCAGTGTTGGTAGTTGAGGTAATATGTACATGTAGGTAGGGGTAAAGTGACTATACATAGATAATAAACAGAGTAGCAGCAGTGTTGGTAGTTGAGGTAATATGTACATGTAGGTAGGGGTAAAGTGACTATACATAGATAATAAACAGAGTAGCAGCAGTGTTGGTAGTTGAGGTAATATGTACATGTAGGTAGGGGTAAAGTGACTATACATAGATAATAAACAGAGAGTAGCAGCAGTGTAAAAACCAAAAGAGAGGGGGTCAATGTAAATAGTCCAGGTGGCCATTTGATTAATTGTTCAGCAACCTTATATCTTGGGGGTAGAAGCTGTTAAGGAGTGAACAGTCTATAAATTTTTTGGGCCTTCCTCTGACCGCCTAGTATATAGGTTCTGGATGGCAGGATGCTTGGCCCCAGTGATGGTCCGTAACACTACCCTCTGCAGCGTCTTACGGTCAGATGCTGAGCAGTTGCCATACCAGGCGGTGACGGAACTGGTCAGGATGCTCTCGATGGTGAAGCTGTAGAACGTTTTGAGGATCTGGGGACCCATGCCAAATCTTTTCAGTCTCCTGAGAGGGAAAAGGTTTTGTCCTGCCCTCCTCACGACTGTCTTGGTGTGTTTGGACCATGATACATTATGTTGCAAGTAAAAGCCTTGGGTGGTGAGTTGATATAATTTAAAATCTGAAAGGTTAAAACCACCCTCAGATTTAGGGACATTCTATACGTTTTTTTTGCCCATATGAAGTCTGTAATGGCCGAGGATACTTGTTGTATGTTCAGTACATTTTAAAGAGTAGTGCTTTATTTGAAAACAGCATAATATACTGTAATTTACAGTATTGCAGCATATTACATTCAAAGGGCAATTTTGACACGTCAAAATGTTAGTTTTTTTGCTATTGGATTAACTGGTTGTTAAAAGAACTAAATTGAGATATTGTCATTATATTTTGGTGATTAAATTAATGTTATTGTGGTATTTCACAGTAAAACCTATGGTTATGTGGTAAAATATGTCTTTAAACAGAATTAATGCACAATATGAGGCGTTTCAAGTTTTACCAGTTTAGAGTTTTGTACTAATAGTTAAAAATATTCACCACATACTTGTCAAAATATCAATATCATAAACCCCTAACCCCTGACCCTTAACCCTAACTCACCGAGCTACTGGGTTCAAATGTCTTTGAGGCCATCCGGACGCTGGCACTGAGAGAGAGAGAGAGAGAGAGAGAGAGAAACAAAGTTTGAGAAAACAAAAAGATAATTGATCATCAAACACAACAGCCATTATGTAGCAAGGATCACAGTCGGAGAGTGTGTGTCTGTGTGTTAGAGCTCTGCTACCCGACCAGAACCCGACGGGCGCCGACATTATACATTGGGTTAGGACCGGTTAGGACCGGTTAGGGCCGGTTAGGACCTGTTAGGACCTGTTAGGACCGGTTATGACCGGTTAGGACCGGTTAGGGCCTGTTTTTTCATCAATAACACATGAGTACAATCATTAAGGATAACACACAATAAAGTCTGGGACTTATTTCCATTGTGCTCCTCTTGAAACAAACTAATTTGTTCTGGATTCGAGGACTGTGAAAAGACCCCTGGTGGCATGTCTGGTGGGGTAAGTGTGAAAAGACCCCTGGTGGCATGTCTGGTGGGGTAAGTGTGAAAAGACCCCTGGTAGCATGTCTGGTGGGGTAAGTGTGAAAAGACCCCTGGTAGCATGTCTGCTGGGGTAAGTGTGAAAAGACCCCTGGTGGCATGTCTGGTGGGGTAAGTGTGAAAAGACCCCTGGTGGCATGTCTGGTGGGGTAAGTGTGAAAAGACCCCTGGTGGCATGTCTGGTGGGGTAAGTGTGAAAAGACCCCTGGTGGCATGTCTGGTGGGGTAAGTGTGAATAGACCCCTGGTGGCATGTCTGGTGGGGTAAGTGTGAAAAGACCCCTGGTTGCATGTCTGGTGGGGTAAGTGTGAAAAGACCCCTGGTGGCATGTCTGGTGGGGTAAGTGTGAAAAGACCCCTGGTGGCATGTCTGGTGGGGTAAGTGTGAAAAGACCCCTGGTGGCATGTCTGGTGGGGTAAGTGTGAAAAGACCCCTGGTGGCATGTCTGGTGGGGTAAGTGTGAAAAGACCCCTGGTGGCATGTCTGGTGGGGTAAGTGTGTGTGTCAGAGCTGTGTGTAAGTTGACTACGCAAACAATTTTTTGCAAACGATTTTCAACACATTAATGTTTGTAATAAAAGTAAGAAGTGATGCAGTCAGTCTCTCCTCAACTCTTAGCCAAGAGAGACTGGCATGTATAGTATTAATATCAGCTCTCTGACTACTAACACCAAGTCATCTAGTCTCCTCAACCTGTTCAACAGCCACACCATTCATTACCAGATTCAGCTGAGGTCTAGAACTTAGGGAATTATTTTTACCAAATACAATGCTCTTCATTTTAGAGATGTTCAGGACCAGTTTATTACTGGCCACCCATTCTAAAACTGACTGCAACTCCTTGTTAAGGGTTTCAGTGACTTCATTAGTGGTGGTTAATGACACGTACAGTACCAGTCAAAGCTGGTTGAGAGAATGCCAAGAGTGTTCAAAGCTGTCATCAAGGCAAAGGGTGGCTACTTTGAAAAATCTCAAATATAACATGTAACAACTTTTCGGTTATTAAACCTCCTTAGCTTCTCCTCTGACTAGTGCTGTGTTATTAAATATATTATTCAACATCAGTCTTTCTTGTTTTCCTTTTTTATTTAACCTCATCTTTTTAATGCTCACCAGCCTCCACCATCACACGCTGATTTAGCCCACGGCAGTAAAAAGGTTAAAGAAAACCCTCTGAATTCTATTAGATAGATAGCTGATCAAGGCAGTGTCATCAGCAAACTTAACCAGGTGTCTGTCAGGATGGAACTAGTACAACTATTAGTGTACAAGATGTACAGGAGTGGGAAGAAAACACATCCCTGAGGAGCGCCTGTGTGGGTGGTGCGTATGTCCGACACGTGGGGACCTACTTTGACCCGCTGTGCCCTCTGGCTCAGGAAGTCCAACAGCCACAAAACCAGCCCCCAATCTAAAGAGAAATCCCTTGATCTCTTTCTGTTCGTTTAAAAAATCCTTCACCTGTTATAGAGAGAAACCACTGTCCCCACTGGCTTTGGTCTTTTTTACAGTAGCAATGTAAGCTAGGCTGTTACTCCTCTCAGTTCCAGACAGGGAAGATGGAAAGGACAGCAAACAGCCGGGCTGTGGAAACCACGCTAGCTTGGTAAACAGCTGATAGTGGCAGCAGACCCGGCCTTGGTCGGCAGGATCACTGCACAGACAGTAGTGGTCCCAGAAACTGATGTCAACCACGTTGTGGGATCCAAACTCAAAAACTAGTAACCAAACATTTTTAATAGAACACTTTTTCAGATTTTTAAAACTTTCCAAAAAAACAAACCGAGCTCTCCCTAATTCCTCGTTCAACAGGAAGTGATGACATGCACTTGATGGCCATTCACTCAGAGTCTTTCAGAATACCTCAAACATGGCCTTAAGTTTGGCAGAAGCAATTGGGCATGGGTAGGGAAGGGCCTGAACGTCATGGGCCTGTGTG
>CM042400.1:34734410-34754410 GCA_023634145.1 Thymallus thymallus | reverse complement strand
GACAGAGAGGAACAGACAGAGGATGGATGAAGAGAGAGGAACAGACAGAGAGGAACATACAGAGGATGGATGAAGAGAGAGGAACAGACAGAGGATGGATGAAGAGAGAGGAACAGACAGAGGATGGATGAAGAGAGAGGAACAGACAGAGGATGGATGAAGAGAGAGGAACAGACAGAGGATGGATGAAGAGAGAGAGGAACATACAGAGGATGAAGAGAGAGAGGAACAGACAGAGAGGAACAGACAGAGGATGGATGAAGAGAGAGGAACAGACAGAGAGGAACATACAGAGGATGGATGAAAGAGAATATATATATGCATGAATTGTGCAAGAAAGGAACAGTGAAGACAGCTATGCAATTTGGGCTTTTAATCCACCATACTAGTGTAGATATTAGGCCTCGCCTGCTACAGGGAATTTAGGTGAGCACCACCACCATCTGTGCTGCAAGCCAGAGACGATATATTATTTTGTGCCAATTAAATGCAGTTTATTAAATGTGTAATAAAAAAGGTAGAGTCCCTATAGGCCTATTTAATAAACCCTGGCTGTTGATCACAAAGCAGGGAATCCCTGATTTTCCACTTAGCTCTTTTTTGGAAATGTAAAGTCCACTTACTCATCAAAAACAAATTTCAAGTGTAAGTGTGCTGTCCATCAGCTCACTACAGCAGCTTAGGGGCCTTCTCATTAGGAGGGACATCTAACCTTTACTAGCCTGTCCATCAGTTCACTCCATCAGCTCACTACAGCAGCTCACTACAGCAGCTCACTCCATCAACTCACTACAGCAGCTCACTCCATCAACTCACTACAGCAGCTCACTCCAGCAGCTCACTCCATCAGCTCACTCCATCAACTCACTACAGCAGCTCACTCCAGCAGCTCACTCCATCAGCTCACTCCATCAACTCACTACAGCAGCTCACTCCAGCAGCTCACTCCATCAGCTCACTACAGCAGCTCACTACAGCAGCTCACTACAGCAGCTCACTACAGCAGCTCACTCCAGCAGCTCACTCCATCAGCTCACTACAGCAGCTCACTACAGCAGCTCACTCCATCAGCTCACTCCATCAGCTCACTACATCAGCTCACTCCATCAGTTCACTCCATCAGCTCACTCCATCAGCTCACTCCATCAGCTCACTACAGCAGCTCACTACAGCAGCTCACTCCATCAGCTCACTCCATCAGCTCACTACATCAGCTCACTCCATCAGTTCACTACAGCAGCTCACTCCATCAGCTCACTCCATCAGCTCACTACATCAGCTCACTCCATCAGCTCACTACATCAGCTCACTACATCAGCTCACTACAGCAACTCACTACAGCAGCTCACTACATCAGCTCACTACATCAGCTCACTCCATCAGCTCACTCCATCAGCTCACTACATCAGCTCACTCCATCAGCTCACTACATCAGCTCACTACATCAGCTCACTACAGAAACTCACTACAGCAGCTCACTCCATCAGTTCACTACATCAGCTCACTACAGCAGCTCACTACAGCAGCTCACTACATCAGTTCACTACATCAGCTCACTACATCAGCTCACTACAGCAGCTCACTACAGCAGCTCACTACATCAGCTCACTCCATCAGCTCACTCCATCAGTTCACTACAGCAGCTCACTACATCAGCTCACTACAGCAGCTCACTACATCAGCTCACTACAGCAGCTCACTCCATCAGCTCACTCCATCAGTTCACTACAGCAGCTCACTACATCAGCTCACTACAGCAGCTCACTACATCAGCTCACTCCATCAGCTCACTCCATCAGTTCACTACAGCAGCTCACTACATCAGCTCACTACAGCAGCTCACTACATCAGCTCACTACAGCAGCTCACTCCATCAGCTCACTCCATCAGTTCACTACAGCAGCTCACTACATCAGCTCACTACAGCAGCTCACTACATCAGCTCACTACAGCAGCTCACTACAGCAGCTCACTACATCAGCTCACTCCATCAGCTCACTCCATCAGTTCACTACAGCAGCTCACTACATCAGCTCACTACAGCAGCTCACTACATCAGCTCACTACAGCAGCTCACTCCATCAGCTCACTCCATCAGTTCACTACAGCAGCTCACTACATCAGCTCACTACAGCAGCTCACTACATCAGCTCACTACAGCAGCTCACTACAGCAGCTCACTACATCAGCTCACTCCATCAGCTCACTCCATCAGTTCACTACAGCAGCTCACTACATCAGCTCACTACAGCAGCTCACTACATCAGCTCACTACAGCAGCTCACTACAGCAGCTCACTCCATCAGCTCACTACAGCAGCTCACTACAGCAGCTCACTCCATCAGCTCACTACAGCAGCTTAGGGGCCTTCTCATTAGGAGGGACATCTAACCTTTACTAGCCTGTCCATCAGCTCACTACAGCAGCTCACTACAGCAGCTCACTACAGCAGCTCACTACAGCAGCTCACTACAGCAGCTCACTACAGCAGCTCACTACAGCAGCTCACTACAGCAGCTCACTACAGCAGCTCACTACAGCAGCTCACTCCATCAGCTCACTACAGCAGCTCACTACAGCAGCTCACTACAGCAGCTTAGGGGCCTTCTCATTAGGAGGGACATCTAACCTTTACTAGCCTGTCCATCAGCTCACTACAGCAGCTCACTACAGCAGCTCACTACAGCAGCTCACTACAGCAGCTCACTACAGCAGCTCACTACAGCAGCTCACTACAGCAGCTCACTACAGCAGCTCACTACAGCAGCTCACTACAGCAGCTTAGGGGCCTTCTCATTAGGAGGGACATCTAACCTTTACTAGCCTGTCCATCAGCTCACTACATCAGCTCACTCCATCAGCTCACTCCATCAGTTCACTACAGCAGCTCACTACAGCAGCTCACTCCATCAGTTCACTACATCAGCTCACTACAGCAGCTCACTCCATCAGCTCACTACAGCAGCTCACTCCATCAGCTCACTCCATCAGCTCACTACAGCAGCTCACTCCATCAGCTCACTCCATCAGCTCACTACAGCAGCTCACTACAGCAGCTCACTACAGCAGCTCACTACAGCAGCTCACTACAGCAGCTCACTACAGCAGCTCACTACAGCAGCTCACTACAGCAGCTCACTACAGCAGCTCACTCCATCAGCTCACTCCATCAGCTCACTACATCAGCTCACTCCATCAGCTCACTACAGCAGCTCACTCCATCAGCTCACTCCATCAGCTCACTCCATCAGCTCACTCCATCAGCTCACTCCATCAGCTCACTCCATCAGCTCACTCCATCAGCTCACTCCATCAGCTCACTACAGCAGCTCACTCCATCAGCTCACTACAGCAGCTCACTCCATCAGCTCACTCCATCAGCTCACTCCATCAGCTCACTCCATCAGCTCACTACAGCAGCTCACTCCATCAGCTCACTACAGCAGCTCACTCCATCAGCTCACTCCATCAGCTCACTCCATCAGCTCACTACAGCAGCTCACTCCATCAGCTCACTACAGCAGCTCACTCCATCAGCTCACTACAGCAGCTCACTCCATCAGCTCACTCCATCAGCTCACTCCATCAGCTCACTCCATCAGCTCACTCCATCAGCTCACTACAGCAGCTCACTACATCAGCTCACTCCATCAGCTCACTACATCAGCTCACTCCATCAGCTCACTCCATCAGCTCACTCCATCAGCTCACTCCATCAGCTCACTCCATCAGCTCACTCCATCAGCTCACTCCATCAGCTCACTCCAGCAGCTCACTCCATCAGCTCACTACATCAGCTCACTACATCAGCTCACTCCATCAGCTCACTCCATCAGCTCACTCCATCAGCTCACTCCATCAGCTCACTCCATCAGCTCACTCCATCAGCTCACTCCAGCAGCTCACTACATCAGCTCACTACATCAGCTCACTACATCAGCTCACTCCATCAGCTCACTCCATCAGCTCACTCCATCAGCTCACTACAGCAGCTCACTCCATCAGCTCACTACAGCAGCTCACTCCATCAGCTCACTCCACAGCTCACTCCATCAGCTCACTCCATCAGCTCACTCCATCAGCTCACTCCATCAGCTCACTCCATCAGCTCACTCCATCAGCTCACTCCATCAGCTCACTACAGCAGCTCACTCCATCAGCTCACTACAGCAGCTCACTCCATCAGCTCACTCCATCAGCTCACTCCATCAGCTCACTCCATCAGCTCACTACAGCAGCTCACTCCATCAGCTCACTACAGCAGCTCACTCCATCAGCTCACTCCATCAGCTCACTCCATCAGCTCACTACAGCAGCTCACTCCATCAGCTCACTACAGCAGCTCACTCCATCAGCTCACTACAGCAGCTCACTCCATCAGCTCACTCCATCAGCTCACTCCATCAGCTCACTCCATCAGCTCACTCCATCAGCTCACTACAGCAGCTCACTCCATCAGCTCACTCCATCAGCTCACTCCATCAGCTCACTCCATCAGCTCACTCCATCAGCTCACTCCATCAGCTCACTCCATCAGCTCACTCCAGCAGCTCACTCCATCAGCTCACTACATCAGCTCACTACATCAGCTCACTCCATCAGCTCACTCCATCAGCTCACTCCATCAGCTCACTCCATCAGCTCACTCCATCAGCTCACTCCAGCAGCTCACTACATCAGCTCACTACATCAGCTCACTACATCAGCTCACTCCATCAGCTCACTCCATCAGCTCACTCCATCAGCTCACTACAGCAGCTCACTCCATCAGCTCACTACATCAGCTCACTCCATCAGCTCACTCCATCAGCTCACTCCATCAGCTCACTCCATCAGCTCACTCCATCAGCTCACTCCATCAGCTCACTCCATCAGCTCACTCCATCAGCTCACTCCATCAGCTCACTCCATCAGCTCACTACATCAGCTCACTCCATCAGCTCACTCCATCAGCTCACTCCATCAGCTCACTACAGCAGCTCACTCCATCAGCTCACTCCATCAGCTCACTCCATCAGCTCACTCCATCAGCTCACTCCATCAGCTCACTCCATCAGCTCACTACATCAGCTCACTACATCAGCTCACTCCATCAGCTCACTACAGCAGCTCACTCCATCAGCTCACTACAGCAGCTCACTCCATCAGCTCACTACAGCAGCTCACTACAGCAGCTTAGGGGCCTTCTCATTAGGAGGGACATCTAACCTTTACTAGCCTGTCCATCAGCTCACTCCATCAGCTCACTCCATCAGCTCACTACAGCAGCTCACTACAGCAGCTCACTACAGCAGCTCACTCCATCAGCTCACTACAGCAGCTCACTACAGCAGCTCACTCCATCAGCTCACTCCATCAGCTCACTCCATCAGCTCACTACAGCAGCTCACTACAGCAGCTCACTACAGCAGCTCACTCCATCAGCTCACTACAGCAGCTCACTCCATCAGCTCACTCCATCAGCTCACTCCATCAGCTCACTACAGCAGCTCACTCCATCAGCTCACTCCATCAGCTCACTACAGCAGCTCACTCCATCAGCTCACTCCATCAGCTCACTCCATCAGCTCACTACAGCAGCTCACTACAGCAGCTCACTCCATCAGCTCACTCCATCAGCTCACTCCATCAGCTCACTACAGCAGCTCACTCCATCAGCTCACTCCATCAGCTCACTCCATCAGCTCACTACAGCAGCTCACTCCATCAGCTCACTCCATCAGCTCACTACAGCAGCTCACTCCATCAGCTCACTCCATCAGCTCACTCCATCAGCTCACTACAGCAGCTCACTACAGCAGCTCACTCCATCAGCTCACTCCATCAGCTCACTCCATCAGCTCACTACAGCAGCTCACTCCATCAGCTCACTACAGCAGCTCACTACAGCAGCTCACTCCATCAGCTCACTCCATCAGCTCACTCCATCAGCTCACTCCATCAGCTCACTACAGCAGCTCACTCCATCAGCTCACTACAGCAGCTCACTCCATCAGCTCACTCCATCAGCTCACTCCATCAGCTCACTCCATCAGCTCACTCCATCAGCTCACTCCATCAGCTCACTACAGCAGCTCACTCCATCAGCTCACTCCATCAGCTCACTACAGCAGCTCACTCCATCAGCTCACTCCATCAGCTCACTCCATCAGCTCACTCCATCAGCTCACTCCATCAGCTCACTACAGCAGCTCACTCCATCAGCTCACTCCATCAGCTCACTACAGCAGCTCACTCCATCAGCTCACTCCATCAGCTCACTCCATCAGCTCACTACAGCAGCTCACTCCATCAGCTCACTCCATCAGCTCACTACAGCAGCTCACTCCATCAGCTCACTCCATCAGCTCACTCCATCAGCTCACTACAGCAGCTCACTACAGCAGCTCACTCCATCAGCTCACTCCATCAGCTCACTCCATCAGCTCACTCCATCAGCTCACTACAGCAGCTCACTCCATCAGCTCACTACAGCAGCTCACTACAGCAGCTCACTACATCAGCTCACTCCATCAGCTCACTCCATCAGCTCACTCCATCAGCTCACTACAGCAGCTCACTCCATCAGCTCACTACAGCAGCTCACTACAGCAGCTCACTCCATCAGCTCACTCCATCAGCTCACTCCATCAGCTCACTCCATCAGCTCACTCCATCAGCTCACTACAGCAGCTCACTCCATCAGCTCACTCCATCAGCTCACTACAGCAGCTCACTCCATCAGCTCACTCCATCAGCTCACTCCATCAGCTCACTCCATCAGCTCACTCCATCAGCTCACTACAGCAGCTCACTCCATCAGCTCACTCCATCAGCTCACTACAGCAGCTCACTCCATCAGCTCACTCCATCAGCTCACTCCATCAGCTCACTACAGCAGCTCACTCCATCAGCTCACTCCATCAGCTCACTACAGCAGCTCACTCCATCAGCTCACTCCATCAGCTCACTCCATCAGCTCACTCCATCAGCTCACTCCATCAGCTCACTACAGCAGCTCACTCCATCAGCTCACTACAGCAGCTTAGGGGCCTTCTCATTAGGAGGGACATCTAACCTTTACTAGCCTGTCCAGTAGCTCACTAAGGGCATTAGGAGGGATGTCCAATGCTAAAATAATGATTATGATCCCATTTCCTCAGTTTAAATATTAGGCCTATGGGGACAGCCAAGCAGAGTGACCAGTGTAGCCTTTTATAGTCTAGATATAATGTTGAATTATCTTCACTCCTACAGAGGTCTTGGTTGATTTCTTTTGGTTTTCCCATGATGTCGAGCAAAGAGGCACTGAGTTTGAAGGTAGGCCTTGAAATACATCCACAGGTACACCTCCAATTGATTGAATTGAATGACTTCAACCTAGGTGTATGTAAACTTCTGACTTCAACTGTAGATAGATAGATAGGTACTTTATTGATCCCGGGGGGACATTTCTTTGTCAAGCAGCTACGAAAAACACAGGGCAAAATACAGTTCTAAACTCACTAACTCTACAGTTCTAATCTCACTAACTACAGTTCTAAACTCCCTCTAACTCTACTCAACAGTTCTAAACTCACTAACAACAGTTCTAAACTCCCTCTAACTCTACTCAACAGTTCTAAACTCCCTAACAACAGTTCTAAACTCCCTCTAACTCTACTCAACAGTTCTAAACTCCCTAACAACAGTTCTAAACTCCCTCTAACTCTACTCAACAGTTCTAAACTCCCTAACAACAGTTCTAAACTCCCTCTAACTCTACTCAACAGTTCTAAACTCCCTCTAACTCTACTCAACAGTTCTAAACTCCCTCTAACTCTACTCAACAGTTCTAAACTCCCTCTAACAGTAAAATCAGCAGCTCAGTCAGAATGACCAACAGAACAACATACCAGTGTTTAAAGCCCTCTTTTCTAGCTGTGTGTTAGTGTTAGTGTGTGTGTTACCCTGAAGGAGACGGTCCTGGAGCTTTGTCTGGCGAAGGCTGGTCTGGCCGTCTGCTCCAAACTAACAGACGATCCATTAACACTGCCCTTAGCGCACACACACACACACACACACACACACACACACACACACACACACACACACACACACACACACACACACACACACACACACACACACACACACACACACACACACACACACACACACACACACACACACACACACACACACACACACACACACACACACACACACACACACAGGGACACAAACACAATGGAAAGGTTAAGCCATCAACACAGAGTATAAAGCTATCTTTATATAAAGTATTTTTGGTTCTAACACTAGAGGATGGTCTTGCACAGTTACAGTGACTGTATGTCTATGAGTTGTGGCAAAAGTCCAACTGTGTGTGTGTGTATTACCTCTGTGTGTCCGTCGTGGGCGGGGATCTGAGCTCCTCTAGCGGGGGACAGCGGCGTGGTGGGAGAATGGGGGCTCATGGGACTTGTAGGCCCTCTGGGGGAGGGGCTCTTATCAAAGGAGATGGACAGAGAACTAAAGGAAGGGATAACAGGAAGTTAGAGAACTAGAGGAAGTTAGATAATTACAGGAAGATCAAATCGGACAGACACTTGGCAGTCTAATTTATCTAGGGGACGTTTTCTTACCTGACAAACTTGGAGGGAGGTTTAGAGTCTGGGCCTGGGTCCTGGGAACCATTCTGCTGCTGTTACAACACACAACATATATACATTTACTATGGGAACCATTCTGCTGCTGTTACAACACAACATATACATAGTTACCATGGGAACTATTCTCCTGCTGTTACAACACACAGTTAGCTATATATACTGAAGCTGTATTAAACAGTATTATTTATTTGTCACAAGGGCCGAATACAACAGATGTAGACAGCCCAATACATCCACTGGGTCCAAGCTTCCTGCCATCCAGGACCTCTACACTAGGTGGTGTCTGAAGAGTCATAGACTGTTCTCTCTGCTACCGCATGGCAACCGGTACCGGAGCGCCAAGTCTACTACAGGAAAAGGAGGGACGATCACGCCCCTATTAACATCGGCGGGGCTGTAGTGGAGTGGGTCGAGAGTGTCAAGTTCTTTGGAGTCCACATCACTAACAAACTTTCATGGTCCAAACACACCAAGACAGTTGTGAAGAGCGCACGACAACAGTTGCCATCCCCATCTGGTATGGCAACTGCTCAGCATCCGACAGTAAGGCACTACAGAGGGTAATGCGTACGGCCCAATACATCACTGGGGCCAAGCTTCCTGACATCCAGGACCTATATACTAGGCGGTGAAACATTGTCAAAGACTCCAGTCTTCCAAGTCATAGACTTAGTATCTTACAGTAACTGATCCAGCTAGAGTCTCTTACAGTAACTGATCCACTTAGTTAGTATCTTACAGTAACTGCTCTACTTAGTTAGTATCTTACAGTAACTGCTCTACTTAGTTAGTATCTTACAGTAACTGATCCAGCTAGAGCCTCTTACAGTAACTGATCCACTTAGTTAGTATCTTACAGTAACTGCTCTACTTAGTTAGTATCTTACAGTAACTGATCCAGCTAGAGTCTCTTACAGTAACTGATCCACTTAGTTAGTATCTTACAGTAACTGCTCTACTTAGTTAGTATCTTACCACTCCCAGTTAGTCTGGCACACTGAGACCTCTCAATGTTCTACCACACCCAGTTAGTCTGGCACACAGACCCCTCAGTATTCTACCACATAAAGGCTGGTGATGCTTCTCGGGTAAATAAGCTGATCAGGAAGGCTAGCTCTGTTCTGGGGATTAGCCTTGACACTCTAGAGGAGGTGGCGGAGAGACGGATCCTGGCCAAACTGCTGGCCATTATGGACAACGTCACCCACCCTCTGCATGCCATGGTTATGACGCAGAGGAGCACCTTCAGTCACAGACTTATCCCACCACGGTGTGCCAGAGAGCGCTACAGGAGGTCCTTCCTGCCGGCAGCTATTAGACTATTAGACTAATGCCTCACCTGGGTGCCGTGCCGTCGGCAACATAGACTTGGAACTGTTGGGGTGTTAGGACCTAGTTTAACAATTAGGCATCCATCCGTGAGTAACTCTGGTCTGTAATCACTCATTCACTCAGGACCTATTTATTCATGCAGGTCTGTAGTTAAACCCTGCACTAAAGACTGTATTTTAAGGGATTTACTATTATTACCCTAAATTATATCATACACACATTTAGCTATTTAAGCATTTCTCTGCCATCGACCTGTATAGTATAGTTAACCATCCAAATATTCCTTATTTATCTATATCAACTTGCAATATTTTTTTTTGTAACAATGTATAGTGTACATATTCAGCCAACCACTTATACTATGCAATGTCTTTTTTATAGCTTTTTTCACTCCAGACTTCTTGTATTTCTAGGCTGCAGGAACGCTCCAGGGGAGATGGGACACTTCCTCCAGGCTGCAGGAGAGCTCCAGGAGGGATGGGACACTTCCTCCAGGCTGCAGGAAAGCTCCAGGGGAGATGGGACACTTCCTCCAGGCTGCAGGAGAGCTCCAGGGGAGATGGGACACTTCCTCCAGGCTGCAGGAAAGCTCCAGGGGAGATGGGACACTTCCTCCAGGCTGCAGGAGAGCTCCAGGGGAGATGGGACACTTCCTCCAGGCTGCAGGAGAGCTCCAGGAGGGATGGGACACTTCCTCCAGGCTGCAGGAGTGCTCCAGGGGAGATGGGACACTTCCTCCAGGCTGCAGGAGAGCTCCAGGAGGGATGGGACACTTCCTCCAGGCTGCAGGAGTGCTCCAGGGGAGATGGGACACTTCCTCCAGGCTGCAGGAGAGCTCCAGGGGAGATGGGACACTTCCTCCAGGCTGCAGGAAAGCTCCAGGGGAGATGGGACACTTCCTCCAGGCTGCAGGAGAGCTCCAGGGGAGATGGGACACTTCCTCCAGGCTGCAGGAGAGCTCCAGGGGAGATGGGACACTTCCTCCAGGCTGCAGGAAAGCTCCAGGGGAGATGGGACACTTCCTCCAGGCTGCAGGAAAGCTCCAGGGGAGATGGGACACTTCCTCCAGGCTGCAGGAAAGCTCCAGGGCAGATGGGACACTTCCTCCAGGCTGCAGGAGAGCTCCAGGGCAGATGGGACACTTCCTCCAGGCTGCAGGAGAGCTCCAGGGGAGATGGGACACTTCCTCCAGGCTGCATGAGAGCTCCAGGGGAGATGTGAGGATGGTTCTTTTAGCCCACGAACTTGGAATTGATTATGTGTAACCGGTGTGAAACGGCTAGCTAGTTAGCTGTGCACACTAGTGGCATTTCAATCGGTGACGTCACTCGCTCTGAGACCTTGAAGAAGTTGTTTCCCTTGTTCCGCAAGGGCCACGGCTTTTGTGGAGCGATGGGTAACGATGCTTCGAGGGTGACTGTTGACGATGTGTGCAGAGGGTCCCTGGTTGGAGTCCAGGTAGGGACGAGGAGAGGGACGGAATCAAAGCTGTTACATATGCAGCTTTAGTCCTCCCACTAGGACAATGTTCTTTCAAAATAACAGAAAATCATGTTTCTCTGTGCTATACTAGCTGAGGCAATGGTTTTATTGAACCTTTATTTAACTAGGCAAGTCAGTTAAGAACAAATTCTTATTTACAATGACGGCCTACACATCATATGAAGGATAGCATCACAAATGAATACATAAACCGGAGATTAGGCCTCCATGGTGACTGAGCCGCCTGCCGGTGTGTGTGAACTTTTAACTGCCCTAATCCAGGGGACAATGGAGGGTGGGGTTTCTACTGGCCTTTTGAACATGTGAACAAATGGAAGCCACTGTTGGTGATCTCAATGACACACCTCTGTGTTCTAGCATAGAGGGGGAGGGGCCAGGCTGGGTCCCAGTTAGTCTGGCACACTGAGACCTCTCAGTGTTCTACCACACCCAGTTAGTCAGACCTCCTGCTGTGTGTTATGTGTGTGTGTGTGTGTGTCTGTGTGTGTGTGCGTGTTTCTGTGTGTGTTTCTGTGTGTATGTCTGAGTGTGTGTCTGTGTGTGTGTGTATGTTTGTGTGTGTGTGTGTGTGTGTGTGTGTGTGTGTGTGTGTGTGTGTGTGTGTGTGTGTGTGTGTGTGTGTGTGTGTGTGTGTGTGTGTGTGTGTGTGTGTGTGTGTGTGTGTGTGTGTGTGTGTGTGTGTGTGTGTGTGTAAAGGTCCCGTCTGTTAGAGGAGTAGATTATTAACAAATGCTAGAATAGGTTATAGTGTACACTAGGTATACACCCTGTATGGTAGGGGTTATAGTGAACACTAGGTATACACCCTGTATGGTAGGGGTTATAGTGAACACTAGGTATACACCCTGTATGGTAGGGGTTATAGTGAACACTAGGTATACACCCTGTATGGTAGGGGTTATAGTGAACACTAGGTATACACCCTGTATGGTAGGGGTTATAGTGAACACTAGGTATACACCCTGTATGGTAGGGGTTATAATGAACACTAGGTATACACCCTGTATGGTAGGGGTTATAATGTACACTAGGTATACACCCTGTATGGTAGGGGTTATAATGAACACTAGGTATACACCCTGTATGGTAGGGGTTATAGTGAACACTAGGTATACACCCTGTATGGTAGGGGTTATAGTGAACACTAGGTATACACCCTGTATGGTAGGGGTATTCTAATGTAAACTGTTATCAGTGGATGAGGTTATACATGACATACACTACTAACACTGTCTTTACCACCACTAACTCTGTCCACACTGACAGAGTATACACACACACACACACACACACAAACACACACTCTCTGTCCTCACTGACAGAGTATACACACACACACACACTCACACACACTCTCTGTCCTCACTGACAGAGTATAAACACACACACACTCACACACACTCTCTGTCCACACTGACAGAGTATACACACACACACACTCACACACACTCTCTGTCCTCACTGACAGAGTATACACACACACACACTCACACACACTCTCTGTCCTCACTGACACACACACACACACACACACACACACACACACACACACACACACACACACACACACACACACACACACTCACACACACACACACACACACACACACACACACACACACACACACACACACACACACACACACACACACACACACACGCACACACACACACTCTGTCCTCACTGACACACACATCAAAATAGAGCCCTCCTTCTCTCACCTGTCTTTCTAAGTGGTTGATAGGTTTAGGGTTGGTTATGGGTGGGGTTGAGGATATGGGTGAAGATATGGAAGAGGATGGGGTTGAGGGTGAGGGTTGGATGGGGGTGTCTATTGGAGGTGTCTGTCCCCCCCCCTCTTTCACATCCCCCAACAGCTCCATTCTCCCCTCCTCCCCTCCCTCTCCTCCCTCCTCCTGTTCTTTCTGTCGTCTGAGAGTCTCTATGTGTCTGTTCCTCCTCCTCTCGTCTCGAACACGGAGCATCTCCACAAAGTCCGGCTGTTGCTGCTCCGCACTGTAACACACACACATAATGAATTGCTCTCCCTAGCATTGTGTATCAAATTTCTAAATTCTCTCTACAGAGAAAAATGTACTGTGAAGTGTGTGTGTGTCTGTGTGAGCTTGTGATAAAAGGTGTTTGACCTCTGACCTGGTGATGCTTGGAGCGTTGTCATTGGTGGGTTGGTTTCCGGAGGTGTGTCGAGGAGAAAGGTCGTTTCCAGGTGAAAGGTCGTTGTCGGGGTCAGTGCTGCTATTGCTCCTCTCCTTCCTCCTCCTCTCCCTTTCCACTTCCTCTTCATCCTCCACTGTCCACTGGCGGGCCAGGCTGTACACAGACACCCACACAGTTCAGCAGTGACTATAGGGACTTTTGAGGTTCTCAGTGACCTAGGCTACTATAGGGACTGTTGAGGTTCTCAGTGACCTAGGCTACAATAGGGACTGTTGAGGTTCTCAGTGACCTAGGCTACTATAGGGACTGTTGAGGTTCTCAGTGACCTAGGCTACTATAGGGACTGTTGAGGTTCTCAGTGACCTAGGCTACTATAGGGACTGTTGAGGTTCTCAGTGACCTAGGCTACTATAGGGACTGGTGAGGTTCTCAGTGACCTAGGCTACTATAGGGACTGTTGAGGTTCTCAGTGACCTAGGCTACTATAGGGACTGTTGAGGTTCTCAGTGACCTAGGCTACTATAGGGACTGTTGAGGTTCTCAGTGACCTAGGCTACTATAGGGACTGGTGAGGTTCTCAGTGACCTAGGCTACTATAGGGACTGTTGAGGTTCTCAGTGACCTAGGCTACTATAGGGACTGGTGAGGTTCTCAGTGACCTAGGCTACTATAGGGACTGTCGATCTAAAAAAGGCTTCATAAATCAGACATAAAGTCTTCATAACCACAAAACCACAAGTCATCTGTATTAAGATGCAGTATTATGAACAGCTGATGACAGGGTTAGGGATAACAACTCTCTTCTACTAAGATATATGGATTTGTTTTAAGAAAGATCAATACATGTTTTCGTACATGTATTCAATGACGGCATACTCCAGCCTCCCCTAACCCGGATGACAAAATCATTTTGTGAGAAGACCAATTTTCGGTATGTCTCATGGTCTGACAAACACAGCTCTAGCTCTGTCACCTTTCACCATGAAGCCAATCCAGATATCTCTAGTTTAAACTTTTTTTATTATGCTAATTCAATTTTCACTGGGGAAGCGCACATCGACCTTAGGGGGTTAACAACAGCATCATCATCTGATCAGCTTTCACTTTCCTTATCAATATCATGACCAACGACAGCAGTCAGAAATCTGGGAAGACCGTTCACTTCTTACAAAAACAAAACAACATTCCGTTCTAAACATCTAAATCCTTTTTTATTTATGTCCTCAGCGAAAACAGGTGTCTGTTAGTGCGCAGACAGCGCAGCTCTACTATAAATTAATCGTAGGCTAACGTTATCGTTACAATCCTGACAGAAAATCACCACAGACTAAAGCCTCATTGTCAATAAAGAAATCTGCAACCATGGTGAGGATGCCGCACTGGAAGTATACACACTGACTCCAACTAGCTAGCTTTCAGCTAGTTGAAAAGTGAAGCACTTGTACGTCAAGTATGGAAAATGTGGGCTAGACAACCGGCAAAATAAAACGCATATACATCTGGTGAACATCAGGCGTAACCCCTAAACCAGCTCTTACCGGGACAGAGCCGACCAGTTCTTCCGGCTGATGGACATGGCAGAGAGGGTCCCAGTTGAGTTGAGGCCGGCTGGGAGGAAGTTTAGGCAGGTAAAGCGTCTGAGGCACCTTGCTGAGTGGCTGTCAGAGCCGAATCAGTCAGCGGGAGAGAGCTACAGTCCACCTTTACCCTGCTAGATCACATGACCTAACTAACTACCTGAGAGAGAGAGAGAGAGAGAGAGAGAGAGAGAGAGAGAGAGAGAGACAGAGAGAGAGAGAGAGAGAGAGAGAGAGAGAGAGAGAGAGAGAGAGAGAGAGAGAGAGAGAGAGAGAGAGAGAGAGAGAGAGAGAGAGAGAGAGAGAGAGAGAGAGAGAGAGAGAGAGAGAGAGAGAGAGAGAGAGAGAGAGAGAGAGAGAGAGAGAGAGAGAGAGAGAGAGAGACAGAAGGAGTGGTAATGTTCTGGATCTTGTCCTTGTATAGTAATAAAGGCTGTTCACTTTTAATTAGTTTGACAAACAAAGTCAGGTGAATATAGACAGGAACACCCAACAGAGAGATATAAGGGCATTCAGTTTCTACTTCTCCAGTTGTGCCCTGCATGCAGCCTGTCCTACTGTAGGGTTATCTGTACTGCTGTTGTCAGTGAGTTGAAAAGGGAAAGACCAGGTACAGTCATATGTAATAATAATATTATAATACTGAACAGTACACTGCAATACATCAGTACAGAGTATGTCAGTGTCTGAGTCACTGTTTGTTTGTTCTGCAGAGCTCTATAAGACCACACCTTCACCTGAAGACAGACAAGTGTGCTGGACTTTACCCATGCCAATCTCATCTACAACCTTGTGTGTATGGGTGTGTGTGTGTGTGTGTGTGTGTAACTTGTCAGCACTCTTCCTCCTTTTTCTAACAGAGGAACACACACACACACACACACACACACACACACATTAAGCCTTCAGAGAGCAAGAGACACACACACACACACACACACACACACACACACACACACACACCAAAGGCTGTTTGCATCCGAAAAGATGAGACAATGGGAAGCAATGTGAAGAGAGTCAGAGTCCTTTAACTCATAAGAGTCAAAGCTCTGTCTAAAATATGTTTGGCCTTACTGCTATTAGCCCACACAAACACACTGAATAACAGATACACTACATGGAACAACAGATAGTCCTCACTGCTATTAGCCCATACAAACACATTGAATAACAGATTCACTACATGGAACAACAGATAGTCCTTACTGCTATTAGACCATACAAACACATTGAATAACAGATTCACTACATGGAACAACAGATAGTGCTTACTGCTATTAGACCATACAAACACATTGAATAACAGATTCACTACATGGAACAACAGATAGTCCTTACTGCTATTAGACCATACAAACACATTGAATAACAGATTCACTACATGGAACAACAGATAGTGCTTACTGCTATTAGACCATACAAACACATTGAATAACAGATTCACTACATGGAACAACAGATAGTCCTTCCTGCTATTAGACCATACAAACACATTGAATAACAGATTCACTACATGGAACAACAGATAGTCCTTACTGCTATTAGACCATACAAACAGTTTGGACATGTACTCATTCAAGGGTTTCTCTTTATTTTTTACTATTTCTACATTGTAGAATAATAGTGAAGACATCTGAACTATGAAATAATCCTGTAGTAACCAAAGAAAGGGTTAAACAAATCAAAATATATTTTAGGTTTTAGATTCTTCAAAGTAGCCACCCGTTGCCTTGATGACAGCTTTGCACAGTCTTGGCATTCTCTCAACCAGCTTCACCTCATCTCAATTGGGTTGAGGTCGGGTGATTGTGGAGGCCAGGTCATCTGATGCAGCACTCCATCACTCTCCTTCTTGGTCAAATAAACCTTACACAGCCTGGAGGTGTGTTGGGTCGTTGTCCTGTTGAAAAACAAATGACAGTCCCGCTAAGCCCAAACCAGATGGGATGGCGTTTCGCTGCAGAATGCTGTGGTAGCCATCCTGGTTAAGTATGCCTTGAATTCTAAATAAATCACAGACAGTGTCACCAGCAAAATAAATCACAGACACTTTATTGAAGGAAATACACAGACACAAAATGCCAGAAGGAAATACACAAAAGACAGATACACGATACATGAAACATCAACAAACAACAAGAGAGAGATGAAAACAGCAGGTCTGGGACAAGGTGGCACGTCCAATGAACAGGTCAGGGTTCCATAACCGCAGGCAGAAGAGTTGAAACCGGTTCAGCAGCACGACCAGGTGGACTGGGGACAGCTTGGAGCCTCCGGAAGAGGAGGGAGAGTGGGAGAGAGAGAGAATTAGAGGGAGCATACTTAAATTCACACAAGATACCGGATAATAACATCAGATTTAACAATCTGACCCTAGCCCCCTGGCACATAGACTATTGCAGCATAGAGACTGGAGGCTGAGACGGGGGTGGGGGGGATTTAGGGAGACACTTTAGCCCCCTCCGACAATACCCCCGGACAGGGCCAACCAGGCAGGATATAACCCCACCCACTCTGCCAAAGCACAGCCACCACACCAATAGAGGGATATCAACAACCACCAACTTACTACCCTGAGACAAGGCTGAGTATAGCCCACGAAAGATCCCCTCCACTGCTCAAGCCAGAGGGGGCAACAAACCGGACAGGAAGTGATGCACCCCTCCTAGGTGATGGCATGGAAAGCACCAGTAAGCCACTGACTCAGCCCCCGTAATAGGGTCAGAGGCAGAGAATCCCAATGGAGAGAAGGGAACCGGTCAGGCAAGGACAGCAAGGGTGATTCGTCGCTCCAGAGCCTTGCCGTTCACCCTTGTACCCCTGGGCCAGACTACACTCAATCATAGGACATACTGAAGAGATGAGTCTTCAGTAAAGACTTAAAGGTCGGGACCGAGTCTGCGTCTCTCACTTGGATAGGCAGACCATTCCATAACAATGGAGCTCTATAGGAGAAAGCCCTGCCTCCAGCTGTTTGCTTAGAAATTCTAGGGACAATAAGGAGGCCTGCGTCTTGTGACCGGAGCGTACGTGTAGGTATGTACGGCAGGACCAAATCTGAGAGATAAGTAGGAGCAAGCTCATGTAATGCTTTGTAGGTTAGCAGTAAAACCTTGAAATCAGCCCTAGCCTTAACAGGAAGCCAGTGTAGAGGCTAGCACGGGAGTAATATGATGACATTTTTTGGTTCTAGTCAAGATTCTATCAGCCGTGTTTAGTACTTTTAGGGTGCAACGGCTAAGTTGAGGTATTGGGTGCGATGGTTAAGTTGAGGCGTGGGTTCCATCGTTTAAGTTGAGGTGTGGATTCGGTCGGTTATGTTGAGGCGTGGAATTGGTCGGTTAAGTTGAGGCGTGGTATCAGTCGGTTAAGTTGAGGCGTGGTATCGGTCGGTTAAGTTGAGGCGTGGTATCGGTCGGTTAAGTTGAGGCGTGGTATCGGTCGGTTAAGTTGAGGCGTGGTATCGGTCGGTTAAGTTGAGGCGTGGTATCGGTCGGTTAAGTTGGGGTTAGGTTATGAATCAACAGGGTCGATCCGACGCCTCCAAGCTGTGCAGAGACCGGGGGCAGTGGCACTCCGCTTGACGGGCAGGAGCGCTGGGGGGTCCGGGCACAACCAGCCCAGGATTTAGGGAAAGGTGTTTGGTTGCAGCCAGTTTGGGCCAGCCAGACAGGAACTACCTAACATCCAACCAGGAAGAGGATTTACAAAGACAGGAACTACCTAACATCCACCCCAGGAAGATGATTTTCAAAGGTTAGAGGTTAGGGTTAGGGTCAGGGTCAGGAGGCTAGTCACCCAACACCTGAAGGTGGATTAAGGTTAGGAGACAGGATGTTAGGGTCAGGATAAGGGTTAAGGTTAGGAGACAGGATGTTAGGGTCAGGGTAAGGGTTAAGGTTAGGAGACAGGATGTTAGGGTCAGGATAAGGGTTAAGGTTAGAAGGTTAGTGTCAGGATAAGGGTTAAGGTTAGAAGGTTGAGGTTAGGGTTCTATTTTCTAACCAACAGGCAGATGTATCATGTAAGGAGTAATTTGTCACTGTCTATTGACATGACAGTACTACATTAATATGTAGTATTGATTGTGTTCCTTTACTAGGAACCAAAGATCTAACTTGTTGCTGTTGTACATTCGGGCTCATTGGAATCAGCTATTGACTGTCTCTCATATTGTAAAGAGCTAACAGTGGTATCAACTTGTAAGGTAAGTTTGAAGGAAGAGACTGACTGGGGACAAGACATGTCTGCTGTGGTCTTTATTCTAGGGGGTGGTCTCTCACCATTGGGACTCAATGTCTCCCTCCCCTGGATTACTCCAGTATTTCTACTCTGCGATTTCACACAGGCCCCCGTTCCACAGGTGGCATGGATGTTAACCTTCTGTTGGAAAGACTTAGTCTTGTCTTGGTGCTGCACCCAGTTGTTCCCCCTGATGTGTGCCCTGTTGTCCCACATCCACTAGACTGCTTTGTGGACCGGGCCTTTGCAGACAGCGGTGGGAAGGATGCCAAAGACAATTCCCCAGGAGCCTGAGCACGTGTGGTATCCACAGGTCTAAGTAGCATTCATTTTAATGCTCCATTACAATAGACATATTAATGTCCATCCACTGGGCTGTATTTTGTTTTACTTTCTCAGTGGTTAGTGGTTGGGAGAGGATGGCTCAATTAAAGCCGTCAATCTATTCACCTGTCTCAGCATTACTGGGGGAGTCAGCCATAACCAATGCCGCCAGTATATCAGAATGAAGTATCGCTTTTAATAGCTTGAAATACT
>CM042400.1:34674353-34734210 GCA_023634145.1 Thymallus thymallus | reverse complement strand
TGGCCCCTAAAGCATAGCTAGGTGAGTCTATAGGGACACCATATAGATGTTGCTAGGCTGCTGGTGGGTTGCAAGGGTTGGCGTCTCGCTAGTCTCACAGTCTTCAGACCAGAGTCTTCAGGGAAGATGTAATGACAGCTTACAGGAAATGCTAACTTGTTGTGTATTCTAGGTTTTAAAAGGCTTCTAAAGTTTGTAATTTACACTTTAACATTTCAGACATAACAAAAAATGAATCAACCCCTACACAAATGTAAATTAATTATAATCCATGCAATGGTTAACATTTCCTGTTGCTGCATAATTATTTTCCTTCTGTGAGAAACTGCTCAAATGAAGATCCTACATCTGTATAAACGTTGGATCACATGGACCACATTCTTGTGAAAATAGTAAAAAAGTGATTAAGAATGTGTAATTACATTAGACTGGGTTGGTGTTTCCTTCTGTGTATTCGAGTGTGTGAGTAGCGAGTGGGTGTGTGTGTGTGTGTGTGTGTGTGTGTGTGTGTGTGTGTGTGTGTGTGTGTGTGTGTGTGTCTGTGACTGTCTGTGTTAGTGTGTGTTCTGCCTATGTGTGGGTGTGTTTCCATTACTGTGTCTCTCTGTGCGCCACTGTGAGGAAGCATATATGTCTTGCCTAATGACCCCAGTTGCCTTGGCAACGGAATCCCATTGAGAGAAATCTGACAGATACAGAGGGAGAAAGGGAGAGATGGAGAGAGAAAGTGAGGGAGACAGAGATAAAGAGAGAGAGAGAGAGACAGAGGGAGAGAAAGAGACAGAGGGAGACAGGGAGAGAGGGAGACAGAGAGAGAGAGAGAGAGAGAGACAGACAGACAGACGGACGGACGGACGGACGGACGGACGGACGGACGGACGGACGGACGGACGGACGGACGGACAGACAGACAGACAGACAGACAGACAGACAGACAGACAGACAGACAGACAGACAGACAGACAGACAGACAGACAGACAGACAGGGAGAGAGACAGACAGACAGACAGACAGACAGACAGACAGACAGACAGACAGACAGACAGACAGACAGACAGGGAGAGAGAGTGATAGGGAGACAGAGAGAGAAAGATAAAGAGAGAGGGAGAGAGAGAGAGAGGGAGACAGGGAGAGAGATAGAGAGAGAGAGAGAGAGAGAGAGAGACAGAGAGAGAGAGAGACAGAGAGAGAGAGAGAGAGAGAGAGAGAGAGAGACTGCCAGCCAGCCAGGCACACAATGTAGGTGAGGTGTGAAGGATATATTTAATGGTTCATTCAAATGGCTCCAGTCAGGTAATTTAAATGAAATTACATTGGACCAACATGGAATAAACATTGAATTGATGTCTTTGCCCACTGGATCGTAACTTTTATATTTACCCTGGAGATATCTGTGTCATTCACTAGAATCACTATCAGACATGCTTTTATGAAGACAAATCCAAGGATTTAGCTCTTGAATGACAGAGATACAGTCTGTATGAAGCTACCTTTACTGTGCATCACAGTATCGCCTGAACGATTTCATGTAGGAACACAGTGTTTTCATACATCTTATTTTTGTGTCAAAACATATTGATACAAGAGTAGCTAAGATGGGGACAATTGGCTCAGAACAGGGCAGCACGGCTGGCCTTTAGATGTGCACAGAGAGCTAATATTAATAATATGCATGTCAATCTCTCCTGGCTCAAAGTGGAGGAGAGATTGACTTCATCACTACTTGTAATTATGAGAGGTATTGACATGTTGAATGCACCGAGCTGTCTGTTTAAACTACTAGCACACAGCTCAGACACCCATGCATACCCCACGAGACATGCCACCAGAGGTCTCTTCACAGTCCCCAAGTCCAGAACAGACTATGGGAGGAACACAGTACTACATAGAACCATGACTACATGGAACTCTATTCCACATCAAGTAACTGATGCAAGCAGTAGAATCAGATTTAAAAAACAGATAGAAATGCACCTTATGGAACAGCGGGGACTGTGAAGCAACATAGGCACAGACACATGCACACACACATACGATAACATACGCACTAAATACACACATACACATGGATTATGTGGTAGTAGAGTAGTGGCCTGATGGCACACACTTAACATGTTGTGAAATCTGTTATGAATGTACTGTAATGTTAAAAAAAATATATATAACTGCCTTAATTTTTCTGGACCACAGGAAGAGTATCTACTGCCTTGTTATATTAAATCACGTGCTTATTTCTGTCAATTAAGAACCAACAATGTGCTCCCTTTTTGTAGCATTTCTGACAATGCTAACATATATTTCAAGCAAAGCTCAGAGTTCTTATACTGGGTTGAGAAACTCGGTAACAACACAGCTGCTGCTGCAACAGGCTGCCATTCATACTCCCAGTCGATAATCATGAAGGAACTCCCCTCGGCCACACCCACTAATTGGGGAAAACCAACATTCTTTCCCATTGACCCCCATTGTAAAAAAGCCAACGTTATTTACAATGACGGCCTACACCGGTCAAACTCGGACGACGCTGGGCCAATTGTGCGCCGCCCTACGGGACTCCCAATCATGGCCGGTTGTGATACAGTCTGGATTTCGAACCAGGTTGTCTGTAGTGACAGTGTCTTAGACCACCGCACCACTTGCGAGCCCCGAGAAATACAGAAATAACCAAAAAAAATCAGAAAAACTGCTGTGTTGTTCAATGTACATGTAACCAGGTAGAAAATCCCAACCTACGGTTAGCAATGCTCCCACGTCGGGAAATAGAGTCTGTGGCTTCAGGCTATTCAGCCTGGGAGAGAGGGAAATGTGGGGACCCAGTGTCCAAGTAGGCGACACGTAGCTATGTGTAGAAGTGTGGAAAACATTTAAGTTGTTGAGTATAGTCAGTTTGTAACTCCACTCACTACTTGTAGCTGTACAGTCCATTTGTTTATGTGGTCGGTCTTGGCTAGCTTAATGTTCCAGCCGGTAGCTAGCATTAACTTGCTCACCGTCATGAAAAACGATTTTCTAAGTAGTGAGAACGCTTGGGAGCAGGAAATGTTGGAAAGTCATCTTTAGATATGTTGTGTTTTTCTTAAATGCAGTTTTAGTGATTGACTAAATCAAGCAGACAATAAGAAAATTGTGTTTGAAAAAGGTTTCTGTAAGCCAATGGGGTAGCTTACAGTGTGTATGCACAGCTGGTTTTCCCCACACGAGGGCTACATCGGTTAAAAACCAACACCAAACTTTGGGCAAATTGTCACGCTGCTACCTTACAATGCATGCAATGGGATTGTGCAACACTAGCTAGCTAGCTAGCTACTCCATAGTTCAAGCTACGGTAAGAGAGATATGTATTTCACTGTCAAACAGGACACAACTCAAACTGTGAGGAAGAAAACAAATGCACATATGAACAGCACTGCAGCGTGAAAATGCATCACAACAACTCCAACATCCAGAATAGATTCTAGTAACACTCCTTCTCCTGTCTTCTTGACATTTTAATCCTAATCTGTTCTGATCAACTCTGCCATTTTACAATCTTGCTTGTATTTACAGCTCCAATCTGGATGCTGGACTAGCCCATCTGTTGGATATTTGTCAACAACTCTGCCATGCTTGGCCAATCCAGTGGCACAGAGCTA
This sequence comes from Thymallus thymallus, assembly GCA_023634145.1. Lineage (NCBI taxonomy): Eukaryota > Metazoa > Chordata > Actinopteri > Salmoniformes > Salmonidae > Thymallus > Thymallus thymallus. The sequence goes on along the minus strand of CM042400.1, from coordinate 34,730,578 downwards.
AGGGAAAGACAAGGCTTTAGTCTCTTTGTTTAGTTGAGGAATGATTTATATAACCTTCGAAAGGACAATGACTTAAAACCGTTTTTCTTTGCTTCAATGGGAATTAAGTAATATTTTACAATGTAAGACTGTCACGCTCAATTGAGCTATTCACCTTCTGAAGACTTCAGATAATGACTATTGACTATCCACTGTAAATTCTAAACATACTTTAATGGTTAGTTCAGAACTGATTTGAGCTGTTAGAGGAAGTCAAGCAACAGACCAAGGTTAAACCAGCAACCCTTGCAGTTATGCAAGCATTAACGCCCAGACCTTTTGGCAGAGGCCAAATTAAAGCTTACAATAGCACTGCCACGGGCAGACTTGTTTACTCCAAAATAAATCAGACTTTGCATGTGAAAAAGTTGTATAATGCAACTTTAACAGAACATCACCTTCTGGTGTCACATTTCTGCCCTGCTAGAGCTGCCCTGGTCATCTGTAAGGGCTGTTATTGTGATGTAGAAACGTCTAGGAGCAACAACGGCTCAGCCGCAAAGTGGAAGGCCACACAAGCTGACAGAACGGAACCGCCGAGTGCTGAAGCGCGTAATGTGCAAAGATCGTATGTCATCGGTTGCAACACTCACTACCGAGTTCCAAATGGCCTCTGGAAGCAACATCAGTACGAGAACTGTTCGTTGCGAGCTTCATGAAATGGGTTTCCATGGCCGAGCATCCGCACACAAGCCTAAGATCATAATTTCAGCTTTTCATTTTTTATTAATTTGTAGTCCAGTGACACAAAATCTCATTTAATCAGTTTTATGTTCAAGCTGTAACACAACAACATGTGGAATAAGTCAAGGGGTGTTAATACTTTCTGAAAGCTCTACATTGTGTATAAACTGAGTGTACAACATATTTACATTACATAGACTGACCAGGTGAATACACTGAGTGTACAATGCATCTCCATTACATAGACTGACCAGGTGAATAAACTGAGTGTACAATGCATCTCCATTACATAGACTGACCAGGTGAATCAAGACAAAAGAGTTACGTCCCTTTGAACAGGGTTGGTAGTAGGTGCCAGGTTATGGTAGTAGGTGCCAGGTTATGGTAGTAGGTGCCAGGTTATGGTAGTAGGTGCCAGGTTATGGTAGTAGGTGCCAGGTTATGGTAGTAGGTGCCAGGTGCAATGGATTGAGTGTGTCAAGAACTGCAGTGCTGCTGGGTTTTCACGCTCAAAGGACATCCAGCCAACTTGACACACCTGTGGGAAGCATTGGAGTCAACATGGTCCAGCATCCCTGTGGAACGCTTTCAACACCTTGTAGAGTCCATGCCCCGATGAATTGAAGCTGTTCTGAGGGGAGCAACTCAATATTAGGAAGGTGTTCCTAATGTTTTGTACACTCAGCGTATATAGTCTTGGGAGTCTGCATAGAGTCAGTGCAATATAGTCTCAGCGTATTGTGTTATCCTGGTCTATTGTGTTATCCTGGTCTATTGTTCTGGTCTGTTGTGTTATCCTGGTCTATTGTTCTGGTCTGTTGTGTTATCCTGGTCTATTGTCCTGGTCTGTTGTGTTATCCTGGTCTATTGTCCTGGTCTGTTGTGTTATCCTGGTCTATTGTCCTGGTCTAATGTGTTATCCTGGTCTATTGTCCTGGTCTAATGTGTTATCCTGGTCTATTGTCCTGGTCTGTTGTGGAGATGTTCTGACCATCTGTCATGGCATTACAGATTATGAACACTAGGTGTCAGACAAACACCCGACAACTTCTCAACTAACTTTGAAGCTTTGATTTTGTTTCCATTCAAGTTCCATAACTTCCATGATGTTGTGATGTCATAATAATGGAATGGATTATCACCTGTTCCATTTTAGAATTTTGGATGGATAATTTATTGAAATACCTAATAACAGTATCTTTGCTTATTCACACCACACAGGGCAGTAAACTGTATAGACAGAGACAGACTTAGAGACACAGAGATGGGGAGTTGGGGTCTGTGTCTGTCCATGTCCATCTCCCTCGTCTCCTGGTCCTTCATTCTCCTCTGCTGCCTGTCCAGTCCTACTCCTAACCCCCTGTCCCCTGCTGACCTGGAGGACTTGAAGTCCGTCCCAGCAGAGGTCATCATCCACAGCTCTCCCTGCAGCACCACCTGCGGTCTGGGCCTGCGCACCCAGGAGCTGTGCCCACTGAGAGAGGGCCAGGTCGGGGAGGAGAAGGAGTGCCACGTCCGGAAGGTCCGCTGTGTGGACTCTTGGCAGTGTGGTCTTCAGGTGAATAGTCTCGCCGTACAATTTTTTTTTTTTACAAATTATAATAAATTGGGACCACAGTGGAAAAAAGCCTCTGATTGGGTTATAATGTTCTATTGTCCTGGTCTATTGTGTTATAATGTTCTATTGTCCTGATCTATTGTGTTACCCTGGTCTATTGTCCTGGTCTATTGTGTTATCCTGGTCTATTGTCCTGGTCTATTGTGTTATCCTGGTCTATTGTCCTGGTCTATTGTGTTATCCTGGTCTATTGTCCTGGTCTATTATGTTATCCTGGTCTATTGTCCTGATCTATTGTGTTATCCTGGTCTATTGTCCTGGTCTATTGTGTTACCCTGGTCTATTGTGTTATCCTGGTCTATTGTCCTGATCTATTGTGTTATCCTGGTCTATTGTGTTATCCTGGTCTATTGTCCTGATCTATTGTGTTATCCTGGTCTATTGTCCTGATCTATTGTGTTATCCTGGTCTATTGTCCTGGTCTATTGTGTTACCTGGTCTATTGTGTTATCCTGGTCTATTGTCCTGGTCTATTGTGTTATCCTGGTCTATTGTCCTGATCTATTGTGTTATCCTGGTGTATTGTGTTATCATTGTCTATTGTGTTATCCTGGTCTATTGTCCTTGTCTATTGTATTATCCTGGTCTTCTGTTTTATCCTGGTCTATTGTGTTATCCTGGTCTATTGTGTTATCCTGGTCTATTGTGTTATCCTGGTCTATTGTGTTATCCTGGTCTATTTTGCTATCCTGGTTGTCTGGCATTAGTATCTCCTGTGGTTGTCTGCTGGCATAATGTATTTTTCTTCCTCCTCCTCCTCCTCCTCCTCCTCATCCTCCTCCTCCTCACCCCTCCTCCTCCTCCTCCTCCTCCTCCTCCTCCTCCTCCTCCTCCTCCTCCTCCTGTCAGACTGTCACTGTGCCAGCTGGTCAGCGGTTGGAGCTGGACTGTCTGGGTGAGGTGATGGAGGCCATGGGTCGCTTCTCCTTCCGTGTATCGTGGCGCTACGCCCGGGGGGTGGTGACCACTGACGACTCTCTGCTGGGACGCTGGGACGCCCCCAGGCTAGACCGGCTGGTCCTGGACCCGGTGAGTGAGCTAGGTTGAATATGGTTAAGTCAAGAGGGTTCTAACATCCCAGAACTATTTGCATAAATGCAGAAGAATTCTAAACTAAGGGGCCAGTGATGCTAGTTAGCAATGGCGATGGTTCCATGAATCAGTTACTTTTCTAAAGCTTCCTCATGTGACTAGGACATTGTCCTAACCTGAGTGTCTTCAACCTAGGTGAGGGAGGAGGACGCTGGGACATACCGCTGTGATGTACAGGACACTGCTTACCTCAGGGTCAAGAGACTCTACCTGGGGCTCAAGGTGGGAGCCATTGCATTCTATCCAGACCTGTGTTCAAAATATTGTTTAAAAAAATTAAAAATGTATCTGTGTTTGATTAAGGTGAACGTTTTGACCTACCTAACCTTAGTTGAATGCACTGATGGTGAGTGACTCCGGACAAGAGTCGATATAAAATGTGATCCGCCATACTGCAATTATATCTCCAATGCACAGGAGGTTGGTGGCACCTTAATTGGGGAGGACTGGCTTGTGGTAATGGTTGGAATGGAATCAGTGGAATGGTATCAAATGCATCAAACACATGGTTTGATGCCGTTCCATTGGCTCCGTTCTAGACGTTATTATGAGCCGTCCTCCACTCCACTGCTCCACTGTGATATATCTATTCTACAATGACAACATTTCTACCACTTCATTGGCCCAAACATTTTGAAAACAATCAATCGTCATGTCTGGAGTGTCTTTCCACCTTTCATTGAACCCTTTGTTCAAATCCAGCTCGGAGACAAAATATGTACGTCTCCTTCTATTCTTCCCATCCAGGTGCTCCCTCCTGAGGCTCTGAGACTGGACTTCCCCTCTGCTCTGGCTCGGTGGGACCGTGGAGACGAGGATTCCCATGGCAACGTCATCGTGGTGAAAGATGATGAGGACCTGTACGGCAGCGCAGCCATCAAGGATATTGTGTTGAAAAGCCTCTGTGTCGCAGGGGTCGCAGTGGCAGTCTTCTTCTTGGGTATTGTAGCATGATGTACTCCCAGGTTTTCCATAAATCCCGGTTGGAGAATTCTGGATCTCCTGTTTATTCACTACTAATTCATTTCCCAAACGCCATTTCTGGAAAACCTGGGGATTTTGGGAAAGTTACTGGAATATCGCAACCCTATCTCTAACCATATCTGTTTTTATCTCTAACGAGATATCTTAAGCTAACACTATGGTGTCCCATCTGTCTCCTTATTAATACAGCTATGTGCAGGAAATACGCCCTGGCCCGTGTCTGCATGGGCCGCCTCAATGGTCCCCCTCTCCCTGCCCCTAACAGAAGCCCTTTCTCCCTGAATACCATCCCCCCACCAGCAGGTGGCACTGTTAGCCACGTGTGTAGTGCTGCTGATAGCTACAAATAAATGGACTACTACAGTGTACAAACAATTTGTTGGACTATGAATGGTGTTGTTTGTTTGTAGAGATAATTTTTTACTCAATATGAAAATCACTCAACATGACACTTGAGCCTGTTTGACAGCAGTTTGCAATGTTGAGAGATTATGTTTAAATAGGCTAGAGTTAGTGGAGGCTGTTGAGGGGAGGACGACTCATATGGGTGGAATGGAGTGAATGAAATCCTATCAAACCAGTGGTTTGCCTCCCGAGTGGCGCAGATCCTTGTTCGATACCGGGCTGTGTTGCAGCCGGCCGCGACCCATGAGGCGATAGACAGTTGGCCCAGCATTGCTCTGGTTAGGGAAGGGTTTGGCCGGCCGGGATGTCCTTGTCCCATCGCGCTCTAGCGACTCCTGTGGCGGGCCGGCGCATGCACGCTGACACGGTCACCAGGTGTACGGTGTTTCCTCCAACACATTGGTGCGGCTGGCTTCCGGGTTAAGAGGGCATTGTGTCAAGTAGCGGCGCGGCTTGGCGGGGTCGTGTTTCGTAGGACGCACGGCTCTCAACCTTTGACCTCTCCCAAGTCCGTACGGGAGTTGCAGCGATGGGACAAGACTGTAACTACCAAGACTGGAACTACCAAGACTGGAACTACCAAGACTGGAACTACCAAGACTGGAACTACCAAGACTGGAACTACCAAGACTGGAACTACCAAGACAAGACTGGAATATCACGAAATTGATAGTCTCCCCTGTATCGATACGTTGTCTATAAAGGTGGTAATTGGGACAGATTTAGTCTCCCCTGTATCGATACGTTGTCAATAAAGGTGGTAATTGGGACAGATTTAGTCTCCCCTGTATCGATACGTTGTCTATAAAGGTGGTAATTGGGACAGATTTAGTCTCCCCTGTATCGATACGTTGTCTATAAAGGTGGTAATTGGGACAGATTTAGTCTCCCCTGTATCGATACGTTGTCTATAAAGGTGGTAATTGGGACAGATTTAGTCTCACCTGGCATGTCTCCACCGGCCCGCTCTGGTCTTTTGAATTACCTCCCAAAATCTGGGTAATTTCACAAAAATAGTGCCTTTTGATTTTTTAAGTAGAAATTATGGACCAATATTGAATTTTAAAATCCTGTTACATTAGAGTGCCTTTTAATATAGACCACATGGATAATTCAATAAGTCCCATTTTTTATATGAATACAAAGTGCCAAAATTCAGCATTTCTTCATGTCCCTGTGACATTTCTTCATGTCCCTGTGACATTTCTTCATGTCCCTGTGACATTTCTTCATGTCCCTGTGACATTTCTTCATGTCCCTGTGACATTTCTACATGTCCCTGTGACATTTCTTCATGTCCCTGTGACATTTCTTCATGTCCCTGTGACATTTCTTCATGTCCCTGTGACATTTCTTCATGTCCCTGTGACATTTCTTCATGTCCCTGTGACATTTCTTCATGTCCCTGTGACATTTCTTCATGTCCCTGTGACATTTCTACATGTCCCTGTGACATTTCTACATGTCCCTGTGACATTTCTACATGTCCTGTGACATTTCTACATGTGGAAAGCCACTTAATCCCAACATTTCTCCATGTTTCACCCTCAATGTAAAGCCCTAGTTATTTTGTTGCTTTGACAAAGTAATTTCTGAAGACTATTATTAATTGAATGTAATCAGTGATTCTGTCTGTCCCTAATTTCAAAGTCAACCGTGTTACGTGAACTGAACTCTCGTTTTAATATGGTTTAAAAAATAAAAATACTAAATTAAATAGAACATTTAATATTTGTCTCTTTTTGGTAATTTCCTGGTGTTTTGTGGTGGAAACCTGAGCGGATCGATCATAACACGTCAACCTGTTACCAATAAATAGACCGGACAGAAATGTTTTAACAACCTAATATTTTTTGGGGTGAAGCATGCATTCAATTGCCACTCCCTGTTGCACAAAGGGATCTTTCATTCCCCCTGTCACAAGGGGATTTATGGCTGATCTTTCATTCCCCCTGTCACGAGGGGATTCGTGGCTGATCTTTCATTCCCCCTGTCACGAGGGGATTTATGGCTGATCTTTCATTCCCCCTGTCATGAGGGGATTCGTGGCTGATCTTTCATTCCCCCTGTCACGAGGGGATTTATGGCTGATCTTTCATTCCCCCTGTCATGAGGGGATTCGTGGCTGATCTTTCATTCCCCCTGTCACGAGGGGATTCGTGGCTGATCTTTCATTCCCCCTGTCACGAGGGGATTCATGGCTGATCTTTCATTCCCCCTGTCACGAGGGGATTCGTGGCTGATCTTTCATTCCCCCTGTCATGAGGGGATTTATGGCTGATCTTTCATTCCCCCTGTCACGAGGGGATTCGTGGCTGATCTTTCATTCCCCCTGTCACGAGGGGATTTATGGCTAATCGTCACCCTGGTTACGGTCAACCCTGTTTTGTTAGACTTCAGTGTGACATTATCGATCATAGTCTGCTGATGGAAAAACATACGTGTTATGGCTTTACACCCCCTGCTATAATGTGGATAAAGAGTTACCTGTCTAACAGAACACAGAGGGTGTTATTTAATGGAAGCCTCTCCAACATAATCCAGGTAGAATCAGGAATTGAATAAAGCCAGTGTCTATGTATGCGGATGACTCAACATTATACACGTCAGCTACTACAGCGACTGAAATGACATCAACACTTAACAAAGAGCTGCAGTTAGTTTCAGAATATGTGGCAAGGAATAAATTAGTCCTAAATATTTCATATTTCATCAAACTAAAAGCATTGTATCTGGGACAAATTATTCACTAAACCCTAAACCTCTTGTAATGAATAATGTGGAAATTCAGCATGTTGAGGTGTCTAAACTGCTTGGAGTAACCCTGGATAGTAAACTGTCATTGTCAAAACATATTGATACAACAGTAGCTAAGATGGGGAGAAGTCTGTCCATAATAAAGCACTGCTATACCTTCTTAACAGCACTATCAACAAGGCAGGTCCTACAGGCTCTGTTCAGTCGTGTGGTCAGGTGACACAAAGAGGGACAGCTCGGACACCCATTCATACCCCACAAGAGACATGTCCATTTCAAGTCCCTCTATACATTGTAGTCTTAATGATATTCACAACATAATATTAATTACATTTCATTCTTCAACGACCACCACACTCGTCTACCTTTGCCATCTACAACTACCATTGTCTGTACTGTATATGATATACAGGGATGGAAATTAAGCCAGCCTGCTAGCCGGATAATATGCCAAACTAGCCCGTCAGGCCAGTGGAGCGTATTTTAAAATGTTGGATGGCCCAGATCACTGCACTCTGTATAGCACCATAAACTGGCCATCATTACATACCCAATGCAAAATCCACTGGCTTACTCTTATTTCCAGAACCCTCTCAGGCCTCTCTCCCCCTATCTGATGTCTGCTACATCCCTACACCTCTACAAACAGCACCGGTTCTGCTAAACATATCCTTCCTTTCAGTTTGCAGCACTTACTGATTGGAATCAACTACAAAAAACAACTCAACTATCAACTTTTGTCTCCATTGCCACATTCAGAAACAACACTTCCAACACATTTAGTGAAACCTGTAGCTGCTTCCTGTGATGACGGTTCATTGTATTCCAGCCCAGAGGTCTTTCTACTCCAAACATGTTTGTCTTCTGGTGTGTTGTCTTTGATATTGTCTGCTGCCAGGTCTGTTTATCATGTATGTTTAGATCATGAGCTGTTGTCTAAACGTTTCCTTATAGTTTAGTGTTGTTTTAATGTGATATTTTAATATAACTTGTTAGCTGCTTCATAGTTTATTGGTGTTCTTATCTGTGTTTGGTTTGTTGCCTGTTAGTTCTATGTTGTTGTTCTAGGGTTTCTGTCTGTGTTGTCTGTCCTTTTGATTTAATCCCTACACCCTTTCCCTACAGGAGGCCTTTTGATTTAATCCCTACACCCTTTCCCTACAGGAGGCCTTTTGATTTAATCCCTACACAGGAGGCCTTTTGATTTAATCCCTACACCCTTTCCCTACAGGAGGCCTTTTGATTTAATCCCTACACCTTTTCCCTACAGGAGGCCTTTTGATTTAATCCCTACACAGGAGGCCTTTTGATTTAATCCATACACCCTTTTCCTACAGGAGGCCTTTTGATTTAATCCCTACACCCTTTCCCTACAGGAGACCTTTTGATTTAATCCCTACACCCTTTCCCTACAGGAGACCTTTTGATTTAATCCCTACACCCTTTTCCTACAGGAGACCTTTTGATTTAATCCCTACACAGGAGGCCTTTTGATTTAATCCATACACCCTTTCCCTACAGGAGGCCTTTTTTTACCTCCTGCCATCGTTGTAAATAATAATTTGTTCTTAACTGACTTGCCTGGTAAAATAAAGATAAAAACAACATTTTTTTAAAAATAATATTTTGGCTACTGAAAATATCGGCATGGCGCTATTGTAATCATACTGTAGTTATGGGCTTTTCAATGATGCAGCCGTACTTCCACAGTTATTGATGCAGCCATACTTCCACAGCTATTGATGCAGCCATACTTCCACAGTTATTGATGCAGCCATGCTTCCACAGCTATTGATGCAGCCGTACTTCCACAGTTATTGATGCAGCCATACTTCCACAGCTATTGATGCAGCCATACTTCCACAGTTATTGATGCAGCCGTACTTCCACAGTTATTGATGCAGCCGTACTTCCACAGTTATTGATGCAGCCATACTTCCACAGCTATTGATTCAGCCATACTTCCACAGTTATTGATGCAGCCATACTTCCACAGTTATTGATGCAGCCATACTTCCACAGCTATTGATGCAGCCATACTTCCACAGTTATTAATGCAGCCATACTTCCACAGTTATTGATGCAGCCGTACTTCCACAGTTATTGATGCATCCATACTTCCACAGTTATTGATGCAGCCATACTTCCACAGTTATTGATGCAGCCATACTTCCACAGCTATTGATGCAGCCATACTTCCACAGTTATTAATGCAGCCATACTTCCACAGTTATTGATGCAGCCGTACTTCCACAGTTATTGATGCATCCATACTTCCACAGTTATTGATGCAGCCATACTTCCACAGCTATTGATGCAGCCATACTTCCACAGTTATTAATGCAGCCATACTTCCACAGCTATTGATGCAGCCATACTTCCACAATTATTGATGCAGCCGTACTTCCACAGCTATTGATGCAGCCGTACTTCCACAGCTATTGATGCAGCCATACTTCCACAGCTATTGATGCAGCCATACTTCCACAATTATTGATGCAGCCATACTTCCACAGCTATTGATGCAGCCATACTTCCACAGTTATTGATGCATCCATACTTCCACAGTTATTGATGCAGCCATACTTCCACAGCTATTGATGCAGCCATACTTCCACAGTTATTGATGCAGCCATACTTCCACAGTTATTGATGCAGCCATACTTCCACAGCTATTGATGCAGCCATACTTCCACAGTTATTAATGCAGCCATACTTCCACAGTTATTGATGCAGCCGTACTTCCACAGTTATTGATGCATCCATACTTCCACAGTTATTGATGCAGCCATACTTCCACAGCTATTGATGCAGCCATACTTCCACAGTTATTAATGCAGCCATACTTCCACAGCTATTGATGCAGCCATACTTCCACAATTATTGATGCAGCCGTACTTCCACAGCTATTGATGCAGCCGTACTTCCACAGCTATTGATGCAGCCATACTTCCACAGCTATTGATGCAGCCATACTTCCACAATTATTGATGCAGCCATACTTCCACAGTTATTGATGCAACCATACTTCTGTTGAAATCCTTATTTAATGGCTCATATAATTGACTACCACTGCTCAAAGAGCGATTAGTACACTGAGTGCATAATTGCATCTGACTACCACTAATTAAAGGGAAATATGAGGAATTGTCCAGACAATCAGAGATTGCTTCGTCTCTCTCCGACTCTGAGGTTAAATGACCCTCCTATTAAACTACTGACTTGTCATGTAGTTTTGCTTCACCAGAGTACAGCTTTTAATGAATGTCAATTACTTACATCTGTGTCCCAAATGACACTTTATTCCCCATATACAGAACTACTCTGGTTAAATGAAGTGCACTATATAGGTAATAGGGGGCCATTTGGAAAGCCGTCACAGAATCCATGCTCCGGCGAATGTTTGATTTCCCCCATCATTAGGATGTAATGAGTGTGTGTGTGTGTGTGTGTGTGTGTGTGTGTGTGTGTGTATGTGTGTGTGTGTGTGTGTGTGTGTGTGTGTGTGTATGTGTGTGTGTGTGTGTGTGTGACACACAGAACCTCACACATCATACAGATACATAGCAGTATCTCACACAGGAGTACAGGGCCAAGCTGCAGTGCAGCACCTCTGGATGGAGAGAATTTTGTGGGGTTAAGAGCCTTGGTCAAGGGCCCAACGGTAGCAGATTGTTTTTTGGATATGAATCCAGTGGCCTATCAATTGCCAGATTAATTTCACCTCTTTATTCTAGCGCTCAGAACACAACTTCAACTACCTTCCTACTGTACATAGACATTAGCACAACTTGATCTCACAAGAAATTGCCACGTTCTGCTCTCCTCTTCTGTCTCCTCTGTGATTGGTCACGTTCTGTTCTCCTCTTCTGTCTCCTCTGTGATTGGTCACGTTCTGCTCTCCTCTTCTGTCTCCTCTGTGATTGGTCACGTTCTGTTCTCCTCTTCTGTCTCCTCTGTGATTGGTCACGTTCTGCTCTCCTCTTCTGTCTCCTCTGTGATTGGTCACGTTCTGTTCTCCTCTTCTGTCTCCTCTGTGATTGGTCACGTTCTGCTCTCCTCTTCTGTCTCCTCTGTGATTGGTCACGTTCTGCTCTCCTCTTCTGTCTCCTCTGTGATTGGTCACGTTCTGCTCTCCTCTTCTGTCTCCTCTGTGATTGGTCACGTTCTGCTCTCCTCTTCTGTCTCCTCTGTGATTGGTCACGTTCTGCTCTCCTCTTCTATCTCCTCTGTGATTGGTCACGTTCTGCTCTCCTCTTCTATCTCTGTGATTGGTCACGTTCTTCTCTCCTCATCTGTCTCTGACTGGAACGAACTTCGATGACTCGTGATGCACGACGTGTACGAGGCAAGCAGGTAAGAGTTCAACAATCCATTGGGGACTCAAAAAGACATTACAGACTCAAACTTGAATTTTGAATTGATATTCGACAACTCAGACTCACTGAAGCTTCCCTCCCAGACAAGCTTAATATATTCTTTGCTCGCTTCCTGTCTGGTCGTCCAGTGCAGCAAGAGTTCCTTGACTACCGCTGCACCATCAAGAACATCCTGACCAGTTGCATCAAAGCCTGGTACGGGAATTGCTCCATCCACAACCACACGGACCTCCAGCGGGTGGTGAAGAAGGCCCAGTACATCACTGGGGCCATGTTCCCACCCATCCAGGACATCACTGGGGCCATGTTCCCACCCATCCAGGACATCACTGGGGCCATGTTCCCACCCATCCAGGACATCACTGGGGCCATGTTCCCACCCATCCAGGACATCACTGGGGCCATGTTCCCACCCATCCAGGACATCACTGGGGCCATGTTCCCACCCATCCAGGACATCACTGGGGCCATGTTCCCACCCATCCAGGACATCACTGGGGCCATGTTCCCACCCATCCAGGACATCTACTTGAAACAGTGCCTGAGGAAGTCTCGCAGCAGGAAGTCTCAAGGACCACACAAACCCCAGCCACGATCTGTTCAGTCCCTTACCTCTGGGCAGTCGGTATCAGAGCATGAGGTCTGCCTACATGGTTAAATACAATAGTATACTCTGTATATATACTTTTTTCAAGAACACTACAGTGAATACTCCATTACAAAAAAAACATGTGACATTTTCAGTTTCACTTAAATTTCACATTAAACCATATTTTCACATGTATTAAATGTACAGTTCACATGTTAACACCACCGTTTCATGTGAGGAGAATAATGTTTTCACCACACGTGAAATTGCAATTCAAATGGCATGTAAAACATTCCCATGTTAAAATCAGATATGCAGTTTCACACGTGAAAAACATTTACATGTGAAAATCTCACTTTCACATGTGGAATTGCAAGTTTACATGTGAAAATCTATCACATGTGAAAATATAATTTTCAGCTTCACCAGATATACTGGTGTACTACATGAGAGAGAGAGAGAGAGAGAGGGAGAGAGAGACAGAGAGAGAGAGAGAGAGAGAGAGAAAGAGAGAGAGAGAGAGACAGACAGACAGAGAGAGAGACAGAGAGAGAGACAGAGAGAGAGCGAGAGACCAGAGACCAGAGACCTTTAATGGTCAATTCATTGGGATTGTTGGACTAATGAAGCATCAGTCCGTTCAATTTTACATAAATGTCCGTCTATGAAATGTAAGAATATGACGCATGACTGTCTTTAATGAGGCTTAGAAGATCAAGGGCCACATTTCCATATTGCAAAAGCATTGTGCAAACCTCATTATAATCGGAAACTTCTCTTCCACTAAGTGCATTATAAAGTGTCAACAATTGATGTATTGCTCAGTTTACTCAACTCTGGTTAAATAATTCCCTCTTCAAATAAAACACACAAGTTTCAAATTAAATCAAGTTTAAAGATTATAATAAACACACACATCATTGGGTCGCTCGTCTTTTCAATGATATAATTATCCCTGCCCACAACCAGGCTTTCAGCTCCCTACATACTGGAATATACATGATATAATTATCCCTGCCCACAACCAGGCTTTCAGCTCCCTACATACTGGAATATACATGATATAATTATCCCTGCCCACAACCAGGCTTTCAGCTCCCTACATACTGGAATAGACATGATATAATTATCCCTGCCCACAACCAGGCTTTCAGCTCCCCACATACTGGAATAGACATGATATAATTATCCCTGCCCACAACCAGGCTTTCAGCTCCCCACATACTGGAATAGACATGATATAATTATCCCTGCCCACAACCAGGCTTTCAGCTCCCTACATACTGGAATAGACATGATATAATTATCCCTGCCCACAACCAGGCTTTCAGCTCCCTACATACTGGAATATACATGATATAATTATCCCTGCCCACAACCAGGCTGATAGATAGATAGATAGATAGATAGATAGATAGATAGATAGATAGATAGATAGATAGATAGATAGATAGATAGATAGATAGATAGATAGATAGATAGATAGATAGATACTTTATTGATCCCCAAGGGGACATTTATTTGTCAAGCAGCTACAACAAAACATAGGGCAGGTGCAAAATGCCAGAACGAAAATACACAAAAGACCGATTCACGATACATGATACATAGAGCGGCAGTATGAAAAAGTAAAAAATTCAAGAAGTCTGGAGTGAAAAAAGCTATAAAAAGACATTGCATAGTATGGGTGGATGGCTGAATATGTACACTATACATTGGTGGATGTTGGATGGTTAACTATACTATACAGGTCAATGGCAGAGAAATACTTAAATAGCTAAAAATGCGTATGATATGAGTGAGGGTAATAATATTTTACTTAATATACAGACTAGTTAAATGAACAGGTAAGTTTATATTTGCATGGTTAAATTAACTGTACAGGTAAATATACAGTTAAATTTACAGGTAAGTGAATATTTTCATGGTTACACAAACTGTACAGGTAAATGACAGGAAGAGATACTTTAATAGCTAAATGTGTATGATATAATTTGGGGTAATAATAGTAATTCCCTTAAAATACAGTCCTTAGTGCAGGGTTTAATTACAGATAAATGCACGTATTGCACATTCGATATACTAAAAGCAATGAGAAAAGATACAACTGACAGGATACTAATATGTATTCCTGAGTGAATGACTACGTAAGTTCAGTCCAAAAATTACTTACCATATTTCACATGATATGATATAACAACTGTACATGAACATGTATATACAGACCTGAATGATTAAATATGTCCTGAGTGAATGAGTGATTACAGACCAGAGTTAGTCACGGATGGATGCATAATTGTTAAACTAGGTCCTAACACCCCAACAGTTCCAGATCTATGTTGCCGACGGCACGGCACCCCGGTGAGGCATTAAATAGTCTAATAGCCGCCGGCAGGAAGGACCTCCTGTAGCGCTCTCTGGCACACCGTGGTGGGATCAGTCTGTGACTGAAGGTGCTCCTCTGCGTCATAACCATGGCAGGCAGAGGGTGGGTGACGTTGTCCATGATGGCCAGCAGTTTGGCCAGGATCCGTCTCTCTGCCACTTCCTCTAGCGTGTCAAGGCTAATCCCCAGAACAGAGCTAGTCTTCCTGATCAGCCTATTTACCCGAGAAGCATCACCAGCTTTTATGTTGGCGCCCCAGCACACCACAGACTGGTAGAAAGTATGCAGTAGTTTACTGCACACGTTGAAGGACCTGAGCCTCCTCAGAAAGAGTCGGCTCTGGCCCTTTTTGTACAGAGCCCCGGTGTTACCAGCCCATTCTACTGGAATAGACATTATAAAATTATCCCTGCCTACAACCAGGCTTTAACCCCCCAAACATACTGGAATAGACAGGATATATCCATGCCTACAACCAGGCTTTCAGCTCCATACATATTACATTGTTTTCTCCTGACATGTCTGGTCTCCGGGAGGTCCCCCTCCTCTCCTCTTCAGGGGAAAGTGGCAGGCATTGACCTTTTCCATCGCCTCACCTCTACTCTTCATCTTCCCTATACTTTCCACCCCCCCCCTCTCCCCCACTCTCCATCCCCCCTTCCTCTCTCCCACTCTCCACCCCCCCCCCTCTCCCCCACTCTCCATCCCCCCCCCTCTCCCCCACTCTCCATCCCCCCTTCCTCTCTCCCACTCTCCACCCCCCCTCCTCTCCCCCACTCTCCACCCCCCCTCCACTCCCCCACTCTCCACCCCCCCTCCTCTCCCCCACTCTCCACCCCCCCTCCTCTCCCCCACTCTCCATCCCCCCCTCCTCTCCCCCACTCTCCACCCCCCCTCCTCTCCCCCACTCTCCACCCCCCCTCCTCTCCCCCACTCTCAACCCCCCCCTCCTCTCCCCCACTCTTCATCCCCCCCTCCTCTCCCCCACTCTCCATCCCCCCCTCCTCTCCACCACTCTCCACCCCCCCCTCTCCCCCACTCTTCATCCCCCCCTCCTCTCCCCCACTCTCCATCCCCCCCTCCTCTCCACCACTCTCCACCCCCCCCTCTCCCCCACTCTCCACCCCCCTCCTCTCCCCCACTCACCACCCCCCCCCCCCCCCCCCCCCCTCTCCCCCACGCAACATGTAAAGTGTTGGTCGCATGTTTCATTAGCTGAAATAAAAGATCCCAGCAATTTGATCAAACATTTCAACACATTTGTTTACATCCCTGTTAGTGAGCATTTCTCCTTGCCAAGGTAATCCATCCACCTGACAGGTGTAGCATATCAAAAATCTGATTAGAAAGCAAGATCATTACACAGGTGCACCTTGTGCTGGGGACAATAAAAGGCCACTCTTGAGGGAGTAATTAGTTGGTACCAAGGCACATATCTACAGAACAAAATCCATGTGTGTGTATAGTGTATATGTTATCGTGTGTGTATGCATGTGTCTGTGCCTATGTTTGTGTTGTTTCACAGTCCCTGCTGTTCCATAAAAATACACCTTATCTGTTTTTTTAAATCTAATTTTACTGCTTGCATCAGTTACTTGATGTGGAATTGAGTTCCATGTACAGTAGTCATGGCTCTATGTAGTAGTGCAGCTGATGAAACTGTGGCTTTGCAGAACCAAATTGATTAAACGGTCAAAAACTGTCTCAGAGAAGCTCATCTGCATGTGTGCTGTCATCTTCGTGCTCGTCGTCCTCACCAGGGACTTGACCTGACTGCAGTTCGGTGTCGTGACTGACTCCAGCGGGCAAATGTCCTTTGATGTGCTCTTCACGGATGAATCCCGGTTTCAACAGTGATGTGTCGCATTGCATGAAGTAAATGGTGACCATACTAGATACTGACTGGTTTTCTGATCCACGCACCTACCTTTACTTGGCTCATTGCACTCTAGCGACTCCTTGTGACGTGCTGGGTGCTGATAATACCATGATAATTCACTGTCCATATAGCTGTACCATGACAATTAGTGGTCTGAGGGAACACACTTAATGTATTGTAGATATGTGGTAGTAGAGTAGTGGTCTGAGGAACACACTTAATGTGTTGTGAAAAATTTTATGAAATGTAATTTCATATCTTTAATTGTATATGTCTTAATGTTGCTGGACCCCAGGAAGAGTAGCTGCTGCCTTGGCAGGAACTAATGGGGATCCATATTAAACCCCAGGAAGAGTAGCTGCTGCTTTGGCAGGAACTAATGGGGATCCATAATAAACCCCAGGAAGAGTAGCTGCTGCCTTGGCAGGAACCAATGGGGATCCATAATAAACCAAAGGAAGAGTAGCTTCTGCCTTGACAGGAACCAATGAGGATCCCTAATAAACCCCAGGAAGAGTAGCTGCTGCCTTGGCAGGAACCAATGAGGATCCCTAATAAACCCCAGGAAGAGTAGCTGCTGCCTTGACAGGAACCAATGAGGATCCCTAATAAACCCCAGGAAGAGTAGCTGCTGCCTTGACAGGAACTAATGGGGATCCATAATAAACCCAAGGAAGAGTAGCTGCTGCCTTGACAGGAACCAATGGGGATCCATAATAAACCCCAGGAAGAGTAGCTGCTGCCTTGACAGGAACCAATGAGGATCCCTAATAAACCCCAGGAAGAGTAGCTGCTGCCTTGACAGGAACCAATGAGGATCCCTAATAAACCCCAGGAAGAGTAGCTGCTGCCTTGACAGGAACCAATGAGGATCCCTAATAAACCCCAGGAAGAGTATCTGCTGCCTTAGCAGGAACCAATGAGGATCCCTAATAAACCCCAGGAAGAGTAGCTGCTGCCTTGACAGGAACCAATGAGGATCCCTAATAAACCCCAGGAAGAGTAGCTGCTGCCTTGACAGGAACCAATGAGGATCCCTAATAAACCCCAGGAAGAGTAGCTGCTGCCTTGACAGGAACCAATGAGGATCCCTAATAAACCCCAGGAAGAGTAGCTGCTGCCTTGACAGGAACCAATGAGGATCCCTAATAAACCCCAGGAAGAGTAGCTGCTGCCTTGACAGGAACCAATGAGGATCCCTAATAAACCCCAGGAAGAGTAGCTGCTGCCTTGACAGGAACCAATGAGGATCCCTAATAAACCCCAGGAAGAGTAGCTGCTGCCTTGACAGGAACCAATGAGGATCCCTAATAAACCCCAGGAAGAGTAGCTGCTGCCTTGACAGGAACCAATGAGGATCCCTAATAAACCCCAGGAAGAGTAGCTGCTGCCTTGACAGGAACCAATGAGGATCCCTAATAAACCCCAGGAAGAGTAGCTGCTGCCTTGACAGGAACCAATGAGGATCCCTAATAAACCCCAGGAAGAGTAGCTGCTGCCTTGACAGGAACCAATGAGGATCCCTAATAAACCCCAGGAAGAGTAGCTGCTGCCTTGACAGGAACCAATGAGGATCCCTAATAAACCCCAGGAAGAGTAGCTGCTGCCTTGACAGGAACCAATGAGGATCCCTAATAAACCCCAGGAAGAGTAGCTGCTGCCTTGACAGGAACCAATGAGGATCCCTAATAAACCCCAGGAAGAGTAGCTGCTGCCTTGACAGGAACCAATGAGGATCCCTAATAAACCCCAGGAAGAGTAGCTGCTGCCTTGACAGGAACTAATGGGGATCCATAATAAACCCAAGGAAGAGTAGCTGCTGCCTTGACAGGAACCAATGAGGATTCTTAATGCTTTCATCTACAGAAAACCAGGGGTTATTCTTTAGTCGACGTTGATGGAATTTTCTCCTAACCATCAAAGAACTGGACACATTAATGTTCTTGCAACGTTCCATGAAACGTGTCTAGAACACTACTATTGTATATTCTGAGAACATGGTGACCACGTTGTGGGTGAGTTCAGTTCTCCTACCTCGAATGCCAAAATATGCTAAATAGGTTCTCGCTAACATACATAGATAGAATGTTCCCTTAACTAATAGTTAATATTAACACGAGAGAGAGAGAGAGAGAGAGAGAGAGAGAGAGAGAGGAGTGTGAAGAAGAAGGGATGAGTGAATTAGAGCAGGGGAGGACTGTGAGTTCTTGGGGAATGGGTGATGGAAAAGAGAAATGTCTGAACACATGCACTAGCACTAGCCACAGGGCATGGGTTTGTGATGTGAGAGGGTGAGAGGACGTCCTTAACATAAAATATATGTACACACACACACACACACACACACACACACACACACACACACACACACACACACACACACACACACACACACACACACACACACACACACACACACACACACACACACACACACACACAGACTATATAACTTTAACCCATTGTATATTGAACAAAAATATAAAAGCAACATATAAAGTGTTGGTTCCATGTTTCATGAGCTAAAATAAAATATCCCAGAAATGCACAAAAAAAATATATTTCTATCAAATGTTGTGCACAAATGTATTTACATCCCTGTAGCATTTCCACT
This sequence comes from Thymallus thymallus, assembly GCA_023634145.1. Classification (NCBI taxonomy): domain Eukaryota; kingdom Metazoa; phylum Chordata; class Actinopteri; order Salmoniformes; family Salmonidae; genus Thymallus; species Thymallus thymallus. The sequence continues at coordinate 34,711,152 of CM042400.1, read as the reverse complement.
TGCCAATATAATCCATCCAGCTGACAGGTGTGGCATATCAAGAAGCTCATTCAACAGCTTGATCACCTTGTGTTGGGGACAACTAAGATGTTTTGTCACACAACACGTCACAGATGTTTGAAGTTTTGAAGGAGCATGCAATTGGTATGCTGACTGCAGGAATGTCCACCAGAGCTGCTGACTGCAGGAATGTCCACCAGAGCTGCTGACTGCAGGAATGTCCACCAGAGCTGCTGACTGCAGGAATGTCCACCAGAGCTGCTGACTGCTGGAATGTCCACCAGAGCTGCTGACTGCAGGAATGTCCACCAGAGCTGCTGACTGCAGGAATGTCCACCAGAGCTGTTGACTGCAGGAATGTCCACCAGAGCTGTTGACTGCAGGAATGTCCACCAGAGCTGTTGACTGCAGGAATGTCCACCAGAGCTGTTGACTGCAGGAATGTCCACCAGAGCTGCTGACTGCAGGAATGTCCACCAGAGCTGTTGCCAGAGAATTGAATGTTAATTTCTCTACCATAAGATGCCTTCAACAGCGTTTTAGAGAATTTGGCAGTATGTCCAACCGGCCTCAAGACCGCAGACCAAGTATAACCACTCAAGCCCAGGACCTCCACGTCCGGCTTCTTCACCTGCGGCCAGCCACCCGGACTGATTCAACTGAGGAGTATTTCTGCCTGTAATAAATCCATAGATTAGCGACTAATTAATTTATTTCAATTGACTGATTTCCTTGTATGACGTGTAACTCACTAAACTCATGGAAATTGTTGCATGTTGCATTTATATTTTTGTTCGGTAAATATTATTAGGAAAGTATTCAGACCCCTTGATACATTTTGTTACGTTTAAGCCTTGTTCTAAAATGTATTCTATAGTTTTCCTCCCTCATCAATCAACACACAAAACCCCATAATGACGAAGCAAAAACTGTTTCTGACATTTTTGCAAATGTATAAAAAAAAATAAAGACAGAAATATCACATTTACATGAGTATTCAGAACCTTTACTTTAAAACGTTTTTGGTTACTACGATTCCTTATGTGTTAATAAATAATTTTGATGTCGTCACTTTTATTCTACAATGTAGAAAATATAAAAAATAAAGAAAAACCTGGAATGAGTAGGTGTGTCCAAACTTTTGACTGGTACTTTAGATACACGCACTCACCCCTCCCACAAACAACGACCCTCCCCCCCATCTGTGGGCTTCGGCTTTGTTGGACCAACACTGCCAGTCAGGCTCAGTCTTAGGCTTTATTGGACCAACACTGCCAGTCAGGCTCAGTCTTAGGCTTTATTGGACCAACACTGCCAGTCAGGCTCAGTCTTAGGCTTTATTGGACCAACACTGCCAGTCAGGCTCAGTCTTAGGCTTTATTGGACCAACACTGCCAGTCAGGCTCAGTTTTAGGCTTTATTGGACCAACACTGCCAGACAGGCTCAGTCTTATGCTTGTTGGACCAACAGTGCCAGGCAGGCGCAGTCTTGATGGGGCGGTGCTGCTTAAGTAGGTCTCTGACCACATTCATCTTTCAGTCTTGCAGTAGGCCTATATAACGGGTAAGGACTTCTACTTAGTGGGTCGGTCTCTCAGGTGAGTGTGTAGTTTAGGATAAAAATAAACTATTTATTTGTAATATGTTTTTAAATATATATCCCATGTCTGCACAAAAGTGTAGACTCTCGCTCTGTCACAACTCCTGCTCGCAGACACACATGGGTTCTGACATTTGCAACCACTTTCTTTGCTTACTCACTTTCAACTCATCCCACTTTTCCAATCATACAGGCACCACATCTTCCAACACACCTGCACTACCCTCACATATACTCACATACTGTACCATTTCCACCTTATAGATTTCTGCTTCATTTCGGGCTTTAAAAGTACATTATATTCCAGTTCCTGTAGTTGTCCTTTCCTCTAATGTTGTCTTAATCTAGTTATCAATACCAATCTATAAATATTAATTATTCTACAACATTCTGAGTAGCGTATTAGTAGTTTATTTCTTAATCAATTGATTTATTATATCATTATAGTTTTTGAATATCCATCCTAACATGGATAGTGTGCGTTCCTTCTATGGGAACATTCTATTATGTAGACTATCCATGGAGTAGTTTTGGTGTCTCAGAACATTCTATTATGTAGACTATCCATGGAGTAGTTTTGGTGTCTCAGAACATTCTATTATGTAGACTATCCATGGAGTAGTTTTGGTGTCTCAGAACATTCTATTATGTAGACTATCCATGGAGTAGTTTTGGTGTCTCAGAACATTCTATTATGTAGACTATCCATGGAGTAGTTTTGGTGTCTCAGAACATTCTATTATGTAGACTATCCATGGAGTAGTTTTGGTCTCTCAGAACATTCTATTATGTAGACTATCCATGGAGTAGTTTTGGTCTCTCAGAACATTCTATTATGTAGACTATCCATGGAGTAGTTTTGGTGTCTCAGAACATTCTATTATGTAGACTATCCATGGAGTAGTTTTGGTCTCTCAGAACATTCTATTATGTAGACTATCCATGGAGTAGTTTTGGTGTCTCAGAACAGTTGATTATCAGCTTACTGAGCTACACGTTTCCCTTTTAGTCTACTCTCTTTGCACCATTCTGTAATTTTCTTCTGGAACTGATCAGTAATGTAAAGGATATAAACGTTGAGGTGTGATTTTATTAACAGTATCTCCTGTAGCGTTTTAACCAATAACTCTTTCACAACTCTTTGGATTTTCATCCTCATTCTCTTTAGTTCCAGGAAGCACCAGATTTCCACACATTGATGTAGTCAGTTTCTCAGGTAAAGATTCTCTTAGAAACGTGTTATTTTGATTGTTCATTAACGTCATTTTCGATAGTATTCACAGTACTTTTTAGTTTCTTTCTCCATTGTCATAGCTTTCCCGTCACTCATCTCAAGGCTCGCCTTCATCTCTTGTATATCTGTACGGACTTGATAAGTACGCTAAATGTGTCATTTATCGATTTTAGCAGTTCGGTTTCCACAATGGGTGGTGAAAACCTTAGGTTATCCGTGTCTGTTGAGGAGTCTCATAGTTCTCTTTTGGAGTTTGATGCTCCATGCGGTTACTCTCCGACAGTATTTGTCAATAACATTATCTAGCCTTATAAGTTGTTTGGAGTTATTATCTAGCTTGGATGTTATAGTGAACAGCGTCGGTGTCGGATTAAAGTCCTACTGTTTAGTATGTTTTAGGGACATTGATTACCAAGTTTTACTCACAAGGCATCCAGCGCCACCACCTTTAGTCTGCCATGTTGATTACATGTCTGACTTCTTTTATTTTTATTTAACCTTTATTTAACTAGGCAAGTCACTTAAGAACTAATTCTTATTTACAATGACGGATAACACCGGCCAAACAGACGACGCTGGGCCAATTGTTGCCGCCCTATGGCACTCCCAATCACGGCCAGTTGTGATACAGCCTGGAATCGAACCAGGGTGTCTGTAGTGACACCTCTAGCACTGAGATGCAGTGTCTTAGACCGCTGCGCCACTCGGGTGCACTTTGAAGCTATGTTTGTTAGTGTCTCAGGAACCTCACTTGCCCACTCTACTCAATGTAGATCTATTCACCCAACTGGATGCCTGAATAGTCTTACCTTTAATCTACATGACATGGAGTGAATGTCTCAGTAGGATGACCCAGGCTGGGCCTTATGGCTGTCTGGCTCTGTTCTCCCTTCTTCAGATACGATTCTGCTATCTGCATCTTGGTATTCCTCACTCCACTCATTGAAAGCAATCTCCTCACTTCCCACCAAAACTAAACAGTTGGACAGTAATTAACTCAACCCCGAACTCATCCTAACCCAAACACGTGGTTTCTATTCATTTCAGCCAAACATTTGTCTAACCCCAGACAGATGGCTCCTATCCAACCCTTATGGCCCCTTCTATACCTTCCCTATGCATAAATACAATGCACATAGATAATTCAACCTAAGCCACAACAGGATAATTACTACTGATACGCTAATTATACAAGAAAAGGTGCTCAGGTCACAACATTCTACAAAAGAACCAAAAAAAAAAAAAAAAAAGTAAACAGGCTCCATTGCAAAACGTTTTACAACAGACTAAATGTTTTTTAACAGAATCGGACTAATGAATAGACCCCAGTAGACATCAATGTTATGGTATTTTCTGTTGCAGGCCAGAGGAAAACCAAAGGCCTACTTTACACAGACACCCACTGTTTATACCCTAGTTGAGGAGATCTGTTTGATGAGAAGTGTTTATTTTTTAATATATCACTATCCTTTCCTAATGTCGCTGTCTGTTCAGGATTTCCTAAAAGCCCCTGGATGAAAAACAAGACCACTGAGTTCAGTTCATCTCTGGAGCTTTTAGAAACAGATTGACATATTCCCTTTAGAGAACTTCATTAAAAAGTCATTTCACAATGCACTCGTACAGTAAAAGGGCAGGGAATTCACTCATCATTGGAACAAATGCTCTGAAGATCCATAAACTGTCTGAGTGGTATTTCATAGTTAGTTTTTCTTTCATCACAGAGAGAGGAAGCAGACTGTCTTGTTGATGCTGGAGTCAGGAGAGCGAGGCAGTAGTTAGCAGAAGTCAAGAGAGCGAGGCAGTAGTTAGCAGAATGTCTTGTTGATGCTGGAGTCAGGAGAGCGAGGCAGTAGTTAGCAGAATGTCTTGTTGATGCTGGAGTCAAGAGAGCGAGGCAGTAGTTAGCAGAATGTCTTGTTGATCTTGGAGTCAGGAGAGCAAGGCAGTAGGTAACAGAATGTCTTGTTGATCTTGGAGTCAGGAGAGCGAGGCAGTAGGTAGCAGAATGTCTTGTTGATCTTGGAGTCAGGAGAGCGAGGCAGTAGGTAACAGAATGTCTTGTTGATCTTGGAGTCAGGAGAGCGAGGCAGTAGGTAGCAGACTGTCTTGTTAATGCTGGAGTCGGGAGAGCTAGGCAGTAGGTAGCAGACTGTCTTGTTAATGCTGGAGTCAGGAGAGCGAGGCAGTAGTTAGCAGAATGTGTTGTTGATGCTGGAGTCAGGAGAGCGAGGCAGTAGGTAGCAGAATGTCTTGTTGATGCTGGAGTCAGGAGAGCGAGGCAGTAGTTAGCAGAATGTCTTGTTGATGCTGGAGTCAGGAGAGCGAGGCAGTAGTTAGCAGAATGTCTTGTTGATGCTGGAGTCGGGAGAGCTAGGCAGTAGGTAGCAGACTGTCTTGTTAATGCTGGAGTCAGGAGAGCGAGGCAGTAGTTAGCAGAATGTGTTGTTGATGCTGGAGTCAGGAGAGCGAGGCAGTAGTTAGCAGAATGTGTTGTTGATGCTGGAGTCAGGAGAGCGAGGCAGTAGGTAGCAGAATGTCTTGTTGATGCTGGAGTCAGGAGAGCGAGGCAGTAGTTAGCAGAATGTCTTGTTGATGCTGGAGTCAGGAGAGCGAGGCAGTAGTTAGCAGAATGTCTTGTTGATGCTGGAGTCAGGAGAGCGAGGCAGTAGGTAGCAGAATGTCTTGTTGATGCTGGAGTCAGGAGAGCGAGGCAGTAGGTAACAGAATGTGTTGTTGATGCTGGAGTCAGGAGAGCGAGGCAGTAGGTAGCAGACTGTCTTGTTGATGCTGGAGTCAGGAGAGCGAGGCAGTAGGTAGCAGACTGTCTTGTTGATGCTGGAGTCAGGAGAGCGAGGCAGTAGGTAGCAGAATGTCTTGTTGATGCTGGAGTCAGGAGAGCGAGGCAGTAGGTAGCAGAATGTCTTGTTGATGCTGGAGTCAGGAGAGCGAGGCAGTAGTTAGCAGAATGTCTTGTTGATGCTGGAGTCAGGAGAGCGAGGCAGTAGTTAGCAGAATGTCTTGTTGATGCTGGAGTCAGGAGAGCGAGGCAGTAGGTAGCAGAATGTCTTGTTGATGCTGGAGTCAGGAGAGCGAGGCAGTAGGTAGCAGAATGTCTTGTTGATGCTGGAGTCAGGAGAGCGAGGCAGTAGGTAGCAGAATGTCTTGTTGATGCTGGAGTCAGGAGAGCGAGGCAGTAGGTAACAGAATGTCTTGTTGATGCTGGAGTCAGGAGAGCGAGAGCAGGTTGAGCCACAGGGCCTGTTGAACCAGTGGACTGGAAGAGAAAAAAACACACTGAAGATTGGCTGTGTGTGTGTGTGTGTGTGTGTGTGTGTGTTAACCTTTTACTGCAGTGTTCTAAATCAGGGTCACACAGAGTGTTTCTTGGTAGTCTTGAACAAATCTACTTTAAAACAAAAGTATCCACCTCACCACACACACATGGTTATGGGCTTAAATACACCAGTACCATGTCGGATATAGAGTTGAAATATTACACATCTTCAATATGTACCCATTATTCATCTATAGTGCATTTAACAATATGTCTCAAATAAAAGCCTTGGGTGGTTAGTTGATACAATTCCAAGTGTGTAAGGTTAAAACCCTCAGACTTAGACAGATGTAAACTTTCCTTTTTATTCTATGAGTTTTATTTGCCCTTATAAAGTTGAAAGCTTCCATTGAAGACAGTCAAAAGCCTTTTCATCATCTACAGCCATTATTGATAAAATATACACTACCGGGAAAAAGTTTTAGAACACCTACTCATTCAAGGTTTTTCTTTATTTTTACTATTTTCTACATTGTAGAATAATAGCGAAGACATCAAAACTATGAAATAACAAAATATGAAATCATGTAGTAATCAAATCAAAATATGTTATATTTGAGATTCTTCAAATAGCCACCCTTTGCCTTGATGACAGCTTTGCACTCTATTGTTCTATCTTGTTTTGTAACATATTGTCTTAAACTGAAACATGTCCTTGTATTTCTTTGAAAATTTATATTTTTAATAAACCCTGTTTGATTAATATTTCTCAAGTCTGGTAAGACTTTTTCCATTCTGTTGCTTATGAACTTTGTTATTATTTTATTGTCACAATTTATTAAACTTATGGGTCTGTAATCAGCAGGGGACTCTCCAGATTCTCCTGGTTTTAATATAACTGAAATTATGGATTGAGTGATGTGTGTAGGCGTTTTTGTAAATAGGGGTGCTACTATGTCCATACCTGGTGCTTTTCTTTGCGCAAATGTTTTAACAGTATCTAATATTTATTTTTGGTGATATTTTTTTGTCTGCTGATAGCTGCTTCAGGATAGCGGAGTCTAAGAAGGCTGTAGGGTCAGTCCCACTGTTGTTTGATTCAGATTTATATAGATTTTAATCGAAGCTTATAAAATTGTCATTAACCAAGTTGTTTCTAATTAATGCATTTGATTCTTCAGGTTTTAAAACGTGTATTCGTTTTGTGAGGGTCTAGTTTCCATTAAAAAGTATGCTTTATTTGAGTTTAACCTGTAGTGGTTGGCAGTCTTCATTCAGTAAAAGATCATGTTCAAGCTTAAGTTCAGAAATTAAATGTTCTTCTTTACCAATATAACGTGATTTATTTTGTTATAATTGTAATTTCTACCTTAGATTTAACTTTTGACTATCATTATGATTATCATCCCCCTAATGTGCAACTTAACAACATTGCATGTTCTGAGAAGGTTCTAAGAACATTACTCTACTGGGAGGTGTTAGGGGCAGAAGGTGGGCCTCCTGGGGACTGCTGGGAGGTGTTAGGGGCAGAAGGTGGGCCTCCTGGGGACTGCTGGGAGGTGTTAGGGGCAGAAGGTGGGCCTCCTGGGGACTGCTGGGAGGTGTTAGGGGCAGAAGGTGGGCCTCCTGGGGACTGCTGGGAGGTGTTAGGGGCAGAAGGTGGGCCTCCTGGGGACTGCTGGGAGGTGTTAGGGGCAGAAGGTGGGCCTCCTGGGGACTGCTGGGAGGTGTTAGGGGCAGAAGGTGGGCCTCCTGGGGACTGCTGGGAGGTGTTAGGGGCAGAAGGTGGGCCTCCTGGGGACTGCTGGGAGGTGTTAGGGGCAGAAGGTGGGCCTCCTGGGGACTGCTGGGAGGTGTTAGGGGCAGAAGGTGGGCCTCCTGGGGACTGCTGGGAGGTGTTAGGGGCAGAAGGTGGGCCTCCTGGGGACTGCTGGGAGGTGTTAGGGGCAGAAGGTGGGCCTCCTGGGGACTGCTGGGAGGTGTTAGGGGCAGATGGTGGGCCTCCTGGGGGCTTCTGGGAGGTGTTAGGGGCAGAAGTTGGGCCTCCTGGGGGCTACTGGGAGGTGTTAGGGGCAGAAGGTGGGCCTCCTGGGGGCTACTGGGAGGTGTTAGGGGCAGAAGATGGGCCTCCTGGGGGCTACTGGGAGGTGTTAGGGGCAGAAGATGGGTTTTCAGCCAGAGGAAGAGAGAATTGAGATGTTTGTTTGAAATTCATAAAGTGAAGAAACAGCCTGATAGCAGAGGATTTACAGTAGGTAGAGGATTGGTCAGTATTGTGCTTTAGAGGTGTCTCTATTAGGAGAAGGTCTCTTCTCTAATTGGCTTGAGTTAGCTATTAGCTATATAGTGGAGATGGGCAGAGAGCGAGAGAGAGAGAGAGAGAGAGAAAGAATCCCTAGAATCTAAACACTTCTTGAAAAATTGGAAAACACTAAACAAACAACACCAAAAGTTATCTATCAAAATGGAGATGTATGGATAAACCACTTCTCCAATCAGTTTGGCTCTATAACAAAGAACAAACAGCAAATAAATATACATGATCAAATACAAATGTTAGAATCAACTATTAAAGTCTACCAGAACTCACTGGATTCTCCAACTACATTGAATGAACTACAGGACAAAATACAAACCCTCCAACCCAAAAAGGCCTGTGGTGTTGATGGTATCCTCAATGAAATGATAATATATACAGACAACACATTCCAATTGGCTATACTTAAACTTCAACCTCATCCTCAGCTCTAGCATCCTCAATATTTGGAACCAAGGACTGATCACCCCAATCCACAAAAATGTAGACAAATTTGACCCCAGTAACTACTATGGGATATGCGTCAACAGCAACCTTCAGAAAATCCTCTGCATTATCATTAACAGCAGATTCGTACATTTGCTCAGTACAAATAATGTACTGAGCAAATGTCCAATTGGCTTTTTACCAGATTACCGTACGACAGACCACGTATTCATCCTGCACACCCTAATTGACAAACAAACCAAAACAAAGGCAAAGTCTTCTCATGCTTTGTTGACTTCAAAAAAGCATTTGACTCAATTTGGCATGAGGGTCTGCTATACAAATTGATGGAAAGCGGTGTTTAGGGGAAAAACATATGACATTATAAAATCCATCTACACAAACATCAAGCGTGTGGTAAAAATTGGCAAAAAATACACATTTCTTTCCACAGGGCCGTGGAGAGAGACAGAGATGCAGCTTGAGTCCCACCCTCTTCAACATATATATCAACAAATTAGCGAGGGCACTAGAACAGTATGCAGCACCCGGCCTCACCCTACTAGAATCTGAAGTCAAATCGAATTTTTATTGGTCACATACGTGTTTAGCAGATGTTACTGCGGGTGTAGCGAAATGCTTGTGTTTCTAGCTCCGACAGTGCAGTAATATCTAAAAAGCAATATCACAACATATGTATACCCAATACACACAAATCTAATTAAGGAACGGAATTAAGAATATATACGTATATGGACTAGCAATGTCAGAGAGGCATGGACTAAGATACAGTAGAATAGTACAGAATACAGTATGTACATATGAGACGAGTAATACAAGATATGTAAACATTAATAAAGTGACTAGAGTTCCATTTCTTAAAGTGAACAGTGATTTCTATTCTGTCTATAGGCAGCAGCCTCTAATATGCTAGTGATGGCTATTTAACAGTCTGATGGCCTTGAGATAGAAGCTGTTTTTCAGTCTCTCGGTCCCCGCTTTGATGCACCTGTACAGACCTCGCTTTCTGGATGATAGCAGGGTGAACAGGCAGTGGCTTGGGTCGTTGATGTCTTTGATGATCTTTTTGGCCTTCCTGTGATATCAGGTGCTGTTGGTGTCCTGGAGGGCAGGTAGTGTTCCCCAGGTAATGCATTGGGCAGACCGCACCACCCTCTGGGGAGCCCTGCAGTTGCGGACGGTGCAGTTGCCTTACCAGGCGGTGATACAGCCCGACAGGATGCTCTCAATTGTGCATCTGTAAAAGTTTGTGAGGGTTTTAGGTGCCACATTTCTTCAGCCTCCTGAGGTTGAAGAGGCTCTGTTGCGCCTTTTTCACCCCACTGTCTGTGTGGGTGGACCATTTCAGTTTGTCAGTGATGTGTACGCCGCAGAACTTGAAGCTTTCCACCTTCTCCACTACATTCCCGTCGATGTGGATAGGGGGCTGCACCCTCTGCTGTTTCTTGAAGTCCACAATCATCTCCTTAGTTTTGTTGACGTTAAGTGACATGTTATTTTCCTGGAACCACACTACCAGAGCCCTCAACTCCTCCCTGTTGTTGGTCTCGTCATTGTTGGTAATCAAGCCAACTACTGTTGTGTCGTCTGCAAACTTGATGATTGAGTTGGAGGCGTGCTTGGCCACGCAGCCACAAGTGAACAGGGAGTACAGGAGTGGTCTTAGCACGCACCCTTGTGGGGCCCCAGTATTGAGCATCTGCGAAGCAGAGGTGTTTTTTCCTACCTTCACCACCTGGGGGCGGCCCGTCAGTAAGTTCAGGATCCATACCTAGGACCTCGAGCTTAATGATGAGTTTGGAGTGTACTATGGTGTTGAATCTTGAGCTATAGTCAATGAACAGCATTCTTACATAGATATTCCTCTTGTCCAGATGAGAGAGGGCAGTGTGCAGTGTCATGGGGATTGCATTGTCTGTGGATCTGGTGCTTCTGTCACCAACTAAGGAGGGCCTACAGTAGCACATAGACCTTCTGCACAGATTCTGTAAGACCTGGGCCCTGAGAGTGAATCTCAGTAAGACAAAAATAATGGGTGTTCCAAAAAAGTTCCAAATGCCAGGACCACAAATACAAATTCCATCTAGACACTGTTGCTCTAGAGCACACAACAAACTATACATACCTCGGCCTAAACATCAGCGCCACAGGTAACTTCAACAAAGCTGTGAATGATCTGAGAGACAAGGCCTTCTATGCCATCAAAAGGAACATAAATTCGACATACCAATTAGGATCTGGCTCAAACTACTTCAATCAGTTATAGAAGCCATTGCCTTTTCTGGTTGTGAGGTCTGGGGTCCGCTCACCAACCAAGAATTCACAAAATGGGACAAACACCAAATTGAGACTCTGCATGCAGAATTCTGCAAAAATATCCTCTGTGTACAACGTAAAACACCAAATAATGCATGCAGAGCAGAATTAGGCAGATACCCGCTAATTATCAAAATCCAGAAAATAGAAATTAAACTCTACAACCACCTAAAAATAAGCGATTCCCAAACCTTCCATAACAAAGCCATCGCCTACAGAGAGATGAACCTGGAGAAGAGCCCGCTGAGCAAGTTGGTCCTGGGGTTCTGTTCACAAACACAAACAGACCCCACAGAGCCCCAGGACAGTAACACAATTAGATAATTGCTTGACACATTGGATGTTTAGCCCATCTGGTTCCATGTTGGCTCTATCAGGAGGCCTAGAACAAGTTTCATCCCTGGGGCCCATTATGTGTACTAATGAGTGCCCTCCCTTAATGCCTTTATAATGCCATGGAGGCGCCATGAAGATTTTGCCTTTAATTGGCTATGGCCACCTGGGGACCACTGGGGGGGGGGGGCATACATGAACACAAACACACGAGGACCAGGAGGAGGGAATCACGATGAAGAGCATAGTCAATTAATCTCAAAGGGCTCTCCTAGCTACCTGCTGGTCTGTGTGTGTGTGTGGCCTGATGGGGGAGAAAATGACATACAGACACAGACAGACACACGCGCAGAAGCAGAATGTTTGTAGCGAATGTGAGCTTGCAAGATCACGATGGTTCCTACGAGGCTAATAAATTGCCACACACATCCAGAAATGCTGCTACAGAAGTCACGGCCGTTTGGAATATTTTCAGATGAGTGTCAAATAGAGATGGGTGAAAGACTTGTGACTTACAATATCTTGCTAAAGAGGTTAGGGGTTATAGGTTATTAGTTAGATGTTAGTGGTTATAGGTTAATAGTTAGATGTTAGTGGTTATAGGTTAATAGTTAGATGTTAGGGGTTATAGGTTAATAGTTAGATGTTAGTGGTTATAGGTTATTAGTTAGATGTTAGTGGTTATAGGTTAATAGTTAGATGTTAGTGGTTATAGGTTAATAGTTAGATGTTAGGGGTTATAGGTTATTAGTTAGATGTTAGTGGTTATAGGTTAATAGTTAGATGTTAGGGGTTATAGGTTAATAGTTAGATGTTAGTGGTTATAGGTTAATAGTTAGATGTTAGGGGTTATAGGTTAATAGTTAGAGGTTAGGGGTTATAGGTTATTAGTTAGATGTTAGTGGTTATAGGTTAATAGTTAGATGTTAGTGGTTATAGGTTAATAGTTAGATGTTAGGGGTTATAGGTTAATAGTTAGATGTTAGTGGTTATAGGTTAATAGTTAGATGTTAGTGGTTATAGGTTATTAGTTAGATGTTAGTGGTTATAGGTTAATAGTTAGATGTTAGTGGTTATAGGTTAATAGTTAGATGTTAGTGGTTATAGGTTATTAGTTAGATGTTAGTGGTTATAGGTTAATAGTTAGATGTTAGTGGTTATAGGTTAATAGTTAGATGTTAGTGGTTATAGGTTAATAGTTAGATGTTAGTGGTTATAGGTTAATAGTTAGATGTTAGTGGTTATAGGTTAATAGTTAGATGTTAGTGGTTATAGGTTAATAGTTAGATGTTAGTGGTTATAGGTTATTAGTTAGATGTTAGTGGTTATAGGTTATTAGTTAGATGTTAGTGGTTATAGGTTAATAGTTAGATTTTAGTGGTTATAGGTTAATAGTTAGATGTTAGTGGTTATAGGTTAATAGTTAGATGTTAGTGGTTATAGGTTAATAGTTAGATGTTAGTGGTTATAGGTTAATAGTTAGATGTTAGGGGTTATAGGTTATTAGTTAGATGTTAGTGGTTATAGGTTATTAGTTAGATGTTAGTGGTTATAGGTTATTAGTTAGATGTTAGTGGTTATAGGTTAATAGTTAGATGTTAGTGGTTATAGGTTAATAGTTAGATGTTAGTGGTTATAGGTTATTAGTTAGATGTTAGTGGTTATAGGTTATTAGTTAGATGTTAGTGGTAATAGGTTATTAGTTAGATGTTAGTGGTTATAGGTTATTAGTTAGATGTTAGTGGTTATAGGTTAATAGTTAGATGTTAGTGGTTATAGGTTAATAGTTAGATGTTAGTGGTTATAGGTTAATAGTTAGATGTTAGTGGTTATAGGTTAATAGTTAGATGTTAGTGGTAAGAGAATAGAGGTTAGTGCCTCAAATAAATAACAGAGACAGTTCTGACAAGTTGTTTCTGGTGGCTGTGAGTGGAAACCTTGAAACCCTCTTCCACACAACCCTGCCGAAGGCCCTCACAGTCAATAAATCACATTTATTTATAACGCCCTTTTTACATCAGCACAAAGTGCTATACAGAAACCCAGCCTAAAACCCCAAGCAATGCAGATGTAGAAGAATGGTGGCTTGGAAAAACTCCCCAGAAACGCAGGAGCCTAGGAAGAAACCTAGAGAGGAACCAGGCTCTGAGGGGAGGCCAGTCCTCTTCTGGCTGTGCTGGGTGGAGATTACAACAATTCATGGCCATTAAGGCCAGATCTTTCTCCAAGATGTTCAAACGTTCATAGATGACCAGCAGGGTCAAATAATAATCACAGTGGTTGTAGAGGTTGCAACAGGTAAATACATCAGGAGTAAATGTCACTTGGCTTTTCATAGCCGGGCATTTAGATGTTGAAATAGCAGGTGTGGTAGAGAGAGAGAGAGAGAGTTGAAAACAGCATGTCTCGGACAAGGTACCACGTCCGGTGAACAGGTCAGGGTTCCATAACCGCAGGCAGAAGAGTTGAAACCGGTGCAGCAGCACGACCAGGTGGACTGGGGACAGCTAGGAGTCATCAGGTCAGGTGGTCCTGAAGCATGGTCCTCCGGGTAGGCTCAGGTCCTCGGGGAGGGGAGGGAGAGAGAATTAGAGGGAGCATACTTAAAATCACACAGGACACCAGATAATAACACCAGATATAACAGACTGACCCTAGCCCTTGTCTCAGAAAGAGGAGGAGTGACAACCTCCCCCGCATCTAGCAGGATGCTGGTCCTTTACAGAAGTGGTTGAACCCCCAACATGTGTGATTGAAGCCCCAGAGAAACAAACCTGGTTCCACCGGGTTTAACTAGTCAAGGGATTAGGTAACTAGTTAAATAGTCTGAAGCTACATCTAAAGCATGTACTTTTGTGAAACGGTACTTTTCCAAAATTACCAGGTTTGTCAGAAATCCACGTTGGAAGAATTGTGCAAGGAAAACCCAGAATTCTGGAAAACCTGGGTATTTAAGGGAAAGACTTTACAACCGTAGTTTGTTCTGACTGATATTTCCTTCTGAACAGACTGGTAGAAGAATCGCTGCGTTACTCTGGACTACGTACTAGGGGATTTCAGATCCTGGGTTGGCTGAGAGGAAGTCAACAACTCAATCTATCACATTGGATGTGTCCCAAATGGCACCCTATTCATTACCTAGTAGATCACTACACTATAGGGCCTAGTTCAAAATAGTGCATAATAAAGGGAATGTTGTTGTGGCTGTTGTCTATTTCCTCTCTTTTCCAGTAATGGCCCCTGCATCCCAATGCTCGCCATGGCAACAAGGCTGAGTGTGCTGGATAGGTCCATACTCACTTACTTAGTTAATTTTAAACTGCTGTGGTGGTCTGTTATTGGTGTGTGTGTGTGTGTGTGTGTGTTGCTTTTTCACCCCTCAATTTCTTCCATGTCTAATAAGGTGACTACTACATAACTCTATACACACACACACACACACACACACACACACACACACACACACACACACACACACACACACACACACACACACACACACACACACACACACACACACACACACACACACACACACACACACACACACACAGTACCAGTCAAAATATTGGACACATCTACTCATTCAAGGGTTTTTCTTTATTTGTACTATTTTCTACTTTGTAGAATAAAAGTGAAGACATCAAAACTAACACATGGAATCATGTAGTAACCCAAAAAGTTTTAAACAAATATATTTGTAGATTCTTCAAAGTAGCCACCCTTTGTCTTGTTGACAGCTTTGCACACTCATGGCATTCTCTCAACCAGCTTCACCTGGAATGATTATCCAACAGTCTTGATGGAGTTCCCACATATGCTGAGCACTTGTTGGCTGCTTTTCCTTCACTCTGCGGTCCAACTCCATCACTCTCCTTCTTGGTCAAATAGCCCTTACACAGCCTGGAGGCGTGTTGGGTCATTGTCCTGTTGAAAAACAAATTATAGTCCCACTAAGCGCAAACCAGAATGCTGTGGTAGCCATGCTGGTTGAGTGTGCCTTGAATTATAAATAAATCACAGTGTTACCAGCAAAGCACCCCCACACCTCCTCCTCAATGCTTCATGGTGAGAACCACACATGCGGAGATCATCTGTTCACCTACTCTGTGTCTCACAAAGACACGGCGGTTGGAACCAAAAATCTCCAATTTGGACTCATAAGACCAAAGGACAGATTTCCACCGGTCTAATGTCCATTGCTCGTGTTTCTTGGCCCAAGCAAGTCTCTTCTTCTTATTGGTGTCCGTTAGTAGTGGTTTCTTTGCAGCAATTCTACCATGAAGGCCTGATTCACACCGTCTCCTCTGAACAGTTGATGTTGAGATGGGTCTGTTACTTGAACTCTGTGAAGCAGTTATTTGGGCTGCAATAATATGGACTTGTTCTTTTACCAAACAAGGCTGTCTTCTGTCTCCACCCCTATCATGTCACAACACAACTGATTGGCTCAAACTCATTTATTTAAATGTCTTACACCTTTATTTAACCAGGTAAGCCAGTTGAGAACTAGTTCTCATTTATAACTGTGACCTGGCATTAAGAAGGAAAGAAATTCCATTAATTAACTTTTAACAAGGCACACCTGTTAATTGAAATGCATTCCAGGTGACTACCTCGTGAAGCTGGTGTGTGTTTAAAGCTGTCAAGGCAAACTATGGCTACAAATATATTTTGCTTATTATTATGATTCCATGTGTGTTATTTTCATAGAATATAAAGAATAATAACAATAATTATATTGTATATTAATGAGTAGGAGTGTCAAAATGTTTCACTGGTACTAATATATATATATATATATATATATATATATATATATATATATATATATATAGATATAGATATATACACACACACACACACACACACACACACAGTATATAAGGAATCACTGGTCACTTCATATGGAATCATCACTGGTCACTTTAAAAATGTTTACTTGCTTTACTGTATTCTATTCTACTGTATTCTAGTCAACGCCACTCCAACATTGCTCGTCCTAATATGTATATATTTATTAATTTTTTTGTATTGTTAGATATTACTGCACTATGGGAGAAAGAAACAAGTACTTTGCTACAATAACATCTGCTAGGAACAAAACAATTTCACATCTGCTAAATATGTGTATGTGACCATTACAATTTGATTTGATTTGATTTATACTGTAAATACAGTGTCTTGGCAAAGTATTCAGACCCCTTGACTTTTTCCAGATTGTGTTTACTTTACAGCCTTATTCTAAAATTGATGAAATAAAAAAAAATCCTCAGCAATCTTCACACAATAATGTCAAAGCATAAGCAGGTTTAGAAATTTTACCAAATGTATTAAAAATCCAAACCCTATGCTATCAGTCTTGAAATTGAGTTCAGGTGCATCCTGTTGATCATCCTTGGGATGTTTCTACAACTCGATTGGAGTCCACCTGTGGTAAATTCAATTGATTTTAATTATTTGGAAAGGCACACACACACACACACACACACACACACACACAGGATTGTGTTGAGGCACAGATCTGGGGAAGGGTACCAAAACATTTCTGCAGCATTGAAAGACCCTAAGAACACAGTGGCCTCCATCATTCTTAAATGGAAGAAGCTTGGAACCACCAAGACTCTTCCTAGAGCTGGCCGCCTGGACAAACTGAGCAATCGGGGGAGAAGAGCCTTGGTCAGGGAGGTGACCAAGAACCCGATGGTCACTCTGACAGAGCTCCTCTGTGGAGATGGGAGAACCTTCCAGAAGGACAACCCTCTCTGCAACACTCCACCAATCAGGTATTTATGGTAGAGTGGCCAGACAGAAGCCACTCCTCTGTAAAAGGCACATGACAGGCCGCTTGGAGTTTGCCAAAAGGCACCTAAAGACTTTCAGACCATGGGAAACAAGATTCTCTGGTCTGATAAAACCAATATTGAACACTCTGGCCTGAATGCCAAGCGTCACATCTGGAGGAAACCTGGCACCATCCCTACGGTGAAGCATGGTGGTGCCAGCATCATGCTGTGAGGATGTTTTTCAACGGTAGGGAATGGGAGACTAGTCAGGATCGAGGAAAAGATGAACAGAGCAAAGTACAGAGAGATCCTTGATAAAAACTCTGAATGTCCTTGAGTGGCCCAGCCAGAGCCCGGACTTGAACCAGATCAATTGTCCCTGGAGAGACCTGAAAATAGCTTTGCAGCAACGCTCAGTTTGTATTTTTTATATATTTGCAAACATTTCTAAAAACCTGTTTTTGCTTTGTCATTATGGAGTATTGTGTGTAGATTGATGAGGGGAAAAGAAGGCCCTGTATTTACTAGAGTATTCACACCAGTTTTTTTGCTGAATAATTCAATGTAGTGTTTCAGCAGACTAAAGTAGGATGTTCCGTGATAGAAACTATCTCAAACATGAGCCTCCCCACTGGGCACAGATGTCTATTCCAAGTTGGTTCGAAGTAATCTCAATGAACTGAAGTGGGAACAACTTTGATTCAACCAGTGTGCGCCCAGTAATAAATGGCTAGTTTAAAAGAAAGTGCCATCACCTTGCCTACGCAGCGGTGCCTGTTTTAAGGGCTGTGTGTGTGTGTGTGTGTGGGGTGGGGGGGGGGACTGATGTCATCACCTGTAGCCCACGTTGCCTGTTCTGAGAGCAGTGTGTGGGTGTCTCCATAGAAACCATTGAAATGGTAACCAGCAGAAAGCCTCCACCACCCAGCATGTGACCTGATGGAAGCAGATGTAATGTTGAACTATTCAACTATATTCTTGGGGCAGATTTTTTAAGTTAATGCAGGACGGCTGGACATTTTCGAACACACAGCATATACATTTCAGAAACATCTGTAAAATCTAATTTTATTCGTCACATGCAATGTAAACAAGTGTAGACTAACAATTAAATGCTTAATTACAGGTCCTTTTCCAACATTACAAAGTTAAAAATAAAAGTCCATGTGCAGGGGTACCAGGTACAGTACCAGTCAAACGTTGACACACCTACTCATTCAAGGGTTCTTCTTTATTTTTACAATTTTTCTACATTTTTGGTTACTACCTGATTATTATGTGTTATTTCATAGTTTTGATGTCTTCACTATTATTCTCCAACGTAGAAAAATAGTAAAAATAAAGAAACCCTGGAATGATTAGGTGTTCTAAAACGTTTGACTGGTACTGTAAGTGAGGTTGCTATGTATACTGAACATAAACATAAATGAAGAAGGTGGAGAGCCATGAGTCTTCCGAAACACGACCCCGCCAAGCCGCACTGCTTCTTGACAGATTAATCGTTTAACCTGAAAGCCAGCCGCACCAATGTGTTGGAGAAAACACTGTACAGCTGGCGACCGTGTCAGCGGCAGGCCAGCCACAGGAGTCGCTAGAGCGCGATGGGACAAGGGCATCCCAGCCGGCCAAACCGTTCCCTAACCCGGATGACGCTGGGCCAATTGTGTGCCGCCTAATGGGTCTCCCAGTCGCGGTCGTCTGCGACACAGCCCGGGATCGAACCTGGATCTGTAGTGACACCTCTAGCACTGAGATCCAGTGCCTTAGACCGCTGTGCCACCTCCTGCTTTAGCGGCGCCACATATTTAAAACGGAAAGGGATCTGATCTGAATGGCCTCGACATTTACCTGTCGCTTCTAATAACCTGTGTGTTGGTTAGTGTGTGTGTGTGTCTGTGTGACTAGGGTGTGTGCTTGTGTGTGTGTGTAAGCTCAGGAGAACTGAAAGCCATCACCAGTATGATAGAGGAACTCAGGAGTACTCTGATCATCACTGGGGGAAATATCTAAACCTGTCTATAACCATCTTTACAGAGAAAACGTGTCCCTTACAGCTGATCTAAACAGGCCTATATCATACTACCATGCATACTACCATGCGCCAAGCAAGCAAATCGGGAAGGCTGGAGTATGAGTCCAAATCAAATTATGAGTAACGGAGCGCAGAGGGCACTTCTCGAAAGCGTACTCCATTTGTACATATTTTGAAGCATGTATCGATGCATGCTTCAACGGCAAGTATGCAAAGAAATATGACGCAAACACCAAAAAAATTATGCACATTTTCTTGAAATCAATGGTAGCCATTATTTGAGTTTAAACGAGAGAATATTTTGCTATTATGTTTTTTTACGCTGATCTTTTTTGTACGTAATATTTCTGCCATCATTTCCTATGACCAAATAGCTTCTGGACATCAGGACAGAGATTTGGAGGAAGATTTCTACTTTCACAAGAAGGCAGCTGTGGACGTACTGTTCATTTTGGACCAGGTCCTAAATCCCCAGGACTCGAAAGAGGAATAGACGGTGCAAGAGAGACAAACGAGCTGGCTCCCTGATGAGACTAGGTTGTCAAGCAAATAAACCTCCTCCATCCTCCATTCTATTGGTGAACGTACAATCACTGGAGAACAAACTGGACGAGCTCCGTTCGAGACTATGCTATCAACAGGACCTAAAAAATTATATTTGATGTTTCTCAGAGTCGTGGCTGAACAAGGACAAATATAAAACGCAACTTGTAAAGTGTTGGTCACATTTCATGAGCTGAAATAAAAGATCCCTGAAATGTTCCATACACACAAAAAGTTTCTCTCCCATTTTGTTTACATCCCCGTTACTGAGCCTTTCTCCTTTACCAAGGTAATCCATCCACCTGACAGGTGTGGCATATCAAGAAGCTGATTAAACAGCATGATCATTACACAGGTGCACCTTGTGCTGGGGACAGTAAAAAGGCCACTAAAATGTGCAGTTTGTCACACAATACCACAGATGTCTCAAGTTGAGTGAGCGTGCAATTGGCATGCTGACTGCAGGAATGTCCACCAGAGCTGTTGCCAGATACATTAATGTTCATTTTTCTACCATAAGGAGCCTCCAACGTCATTTTAAATAATTTGGCATTACGTCCAATCCTTCTTTAACGCCTTAAGGATCGGACCCTTTTTTTAAATTTTCACCTAAAATTACATACCCAACTTTAACCGCCTGTAGCTCAGGACCATCTTTGAAATGCAAGAGAAACGCCATATTATTACATAGGATTCCAGGCGCAATTTAGATTTTGCCCACTAGATGGCAGCAGTGTATATGCAAAGTTTTAGACATATCAAATGAACCATTGCATTACTGTTCAAAATGTTGTATCAAGTCTGCCAAATGTACCTAATTGGTTTATTGATACATTTTCAAGTACATAATTGTGCACTCTCCTCAAACAATAGCATGGCATTCTTTCACAGTAATAGCTACTGTAAATTGGACAGTGCAGTTAGATTAACAATAATTTAAGCTTTCTGCCCATATAAAATATGTCTATGTCCTGGGAAATTCTTGTTCCTTACAACATCATGCTAATCACATTAGCACACGTTAGCTCAACCGTCCCGAGGGCAGGACACGATCCTGTAGTTAACCTGCCTCTTCCGCTTCATCTCCACTGATTGAAGTGGATTTAACAAGTGACATCAATAAAGGATCATAGCTTTCACCTGGTCAGTATATGTCATGGAATGAGAATGTGTTCATAATGTATTGTCAGCTCAATTTTGCACTGGAAAATATACAAATAAGTTTAATTGTATGTTGACTTTATTTAGAATTTTAGGTTGAATTGACATATAATTCAGCCTCAGAATGTATGTTGGTTCAGCTATGTGCCCAAAATGTTGCCTTACAATTGTACATTGAATCAACTTCAGTGGTATTTTTTTCTGCCTGTCCAGATGCTCTGTGTGTCGGGTCTGGGCCACAGGCCCCATGGGGAGTGGTTGGTATTATCGAGAGCCCAACCCTGACAGGGCAGAGACACCAGACTGACCATGAAAAGGGCAAAAGGAGTGACTCACGTTGAGCAAACACCAACCTGCGCACACACACACACACACACACACACACACACACACACACACACACACACACACACACACACACACACACACACACACACACACACACACACACACACACACACACATAGTAGAGGGAACACCAACCTTCAGACCTTTCAAAACACATGAGCACTCTGAACCTCCAGCAAAGACAACTAACTACATGTGACCAGTGCCGTTGGTGGGTCCAGTATGAACTGTTTGTTTGGTATATGTGCAAAATTGTGAAGATTGCTGCCGTTTACATTTCTAGGAGGGTGGTTGATTAAGCAAGGGGATTCAGGTGAGTTGGGCGGGCTTGTGGCTAATGAAGATTGGATGCAATTGGTAGAGTCACGGCTCTATGTTCCTTGCAAACAGGCCACGTTGCAATATGGCTGTCTGGGCTCATATATGGAGTTCCTGCTCCAAGGCCCCATTCCAATATGAATAACCAGTAACCGAAAGGTTGCTGGTTCGAATACCCAAGCCGACAAAGTGAAAAACCTGTCGGTATCCTTAAGCAAGGCGCTTAACCCCAATTTGCTCCAGGGGCTGACCCTGTAGGTAGGCTGTCATTGTAAATAGGAATTTGTTGTTAACTGACTTGCCTATTTAATTAAAGATAACATTTTAATAAATAAAATATGTGAAAGAAATGCTCATATATGGAAGTTGTGTTCTCCAAAACATGACCAGCCAAACCGTGCTTCTGAACACTTAATTGTATTTTTTATTTCACCTTTATTTAACCAGGTAGGCCAGTTGAGAACAAGTTCTCATTTACAACTGAGACCTGGCCAAGACAAAGCAAAGCAGTGAGACAAAAACAACACAGAGTTACACATGGGATAAACACACATACAGTCAATAACACAATAGAGAATCTATATACAATGTGTGCAAATGTAGTAAGATTAGGAAGGTAGGACTATAAATAGGCCATAGTGTTGAAATAATTACAAATTAGCATTAACACTGGAGTGATAGATGTGCAGATGATGATGTGAAAATATGCCTTTGGTGCGGGCAGAGATACTGGGGTGCGAATGAGCAAAATGAACAGTATGGGGATGAGGTAGTTGGGGTGTTGTAATGCTGCGTTACGCGGTTGCTAAGCTAAGCATCATACAATCCCTTCTCAAACTCAGTGTATATGTCGAGAAACGTGCCTATTTCCCTTGAAAGTACATAATGTCACGATTCCAAAACTATACGATTTTACACATAGCAAAAAATGTATCTCTCATCTCTGAAAAGATTTGTAACTTTGTACTTCTTGTTGACGAAATTCGTGTTAATTTTGGGTTTTTGAGCTAGCGCCCAATAGACTCTAATTCACTCCTTGAAGGAGAGTGCTCCTTGTCCCAGAATCGCCAAGAATGCACCATGCAGCCCATTGACGAGCATTGGCAATATTTCCCGTCTCCTCAAAAGTATATCTGCCGTTGCGAATGTCAGACTCCACTCTTTGAGGGACATCCATCAGCAGATTGAACACGGTGAGATTGTAGATTGGCATTTTGCACCTGTCCTGTGTTGGAGAATGTTCCTAGAACATTACCAAAATTGAAATGAAATGTAACCATTTTTGAACTTTTCAGAAACATTCCTTTAAAATAATGAAATACCAAGAAAATTGTGTTATTTTGTCAAGTTCCTTAAACGTGCTGAGAATGTTCCAAAGCCAAGCAACTATCCTGCACCATTCCCAGAAAGTAGTGCGAAGGATGTATGCACAATAAGTATAGGACAACCACGCTTTCACCTAGCTCTAAGAAACATATGGTTCTCAGAACATTGTATGCTACCTGGGGAGACATCTCATTGGTCTTAGCATGAGAAGAGAACTTTGTCAGAGACAGAGGCACCATTCATCTACAAAGTGGCCTCCTGCCGGTAATCATTCAGGCTCGTCATTTCATTTGTGAGCTTCTCAGAGATTTTTTTGACACTTTTTTGTTTTGTTTTTGTTTCTACCACTCTCTCGCAGATCAAAACAACATCTAAATTGATCTGCTCATCCATCACTTGTATGTAATAATTAATTTAGTTTTGATCAAAACAACATCTAATTTGATCTGCTCATCCATCACTTGTATGTAATAATTCATTTAGTTTAGATCAAATTCCCCGTATACCCATGAAGCTCTCTGCTCTAGATAGTTTTGTAAACAGGTCTGAGAGAAGTGTTTAGTTGCTTAAATGTACGATCAACAAGTAATCAAGTGTGAACAAAGCAATACTTTAAAACCTCTACAGGATCGTGTTCCGCCCTTGGGACAGTTGAGCTAACGTGCGCTAATGTGATTAGCATGACGTTGTAAGTAATAAGAACATTTCCCAGGACATAGACATATCTTATAAGGGCAGAAAGCTTAAATTCTTGTTAATCTAACTGCACTGTCCGATTTACAGTAGCTAGTACATTGAAATAATGCCATTTTTTTTTTCAGTGTGCCTGCCTGTCCAGGTGCTCTGTGTGTCGGGTCTGGGCCACAGGCCCCATGGGGAGTGATTGGTATTATCGAGAGCCCAACAATAAACCAATTAGGCACATTTGGGCACACTTGATACAACATTTTGAATAGCAATGCAATGGTTCATTGGATCAGTCTAAAACTTTGCACATACACTGCTGCCATCTAGTGGCCAAAATCTAAATTGCTTCTGGACTCCTAAGTAATCTTATGGCTTTTCTCTTGCATTTCAAAGATGGTGATAAACCCCCCCCGTCCCCCCCCCCCCGCCCCCCCCCAAAAAACCACATTAATTCCACATTTCCACAAACTTCAAAGTGTTTCCTTTCAAATGGTATCAAGAATATGCATATCCTTGCTTCAGGTCCTGAGCTACAGGCGGTTACATTTGTCACATGTCATTTTAGGCAAAAATTGAAAAAAAGGGTCCAATCCTTAAGAAGTTAACAATGTGGGAGATGATTAAGAAAAGAAAGCCAAGCAAATAAACCATGAAATAACTATTTATTTTAAGTGTAAACAATGCAATAGTTTCACAATACGAGAGTGGAATAATAAATATGAAATAATAAAAGCCTATTAAGTGTATTTTCAGAGAAAGTGGTGAAAGCAACAGCTTTTGAGGTGGAGTTGTTTTACCTTCGTTGAGTTAAAGTTATTTATGAAATAATGTAAGATACGTTTGTTTCTTTTTTTCCTCTTCTGTCTGCTACTTCTGGAAGACTTGAACTGCCCAGGATGCATCCCAAATCACACCCTATTCTTCATCAAAATAGTGCACTATATAGGGACTAGGATGCTATTTGGCATTCACCCTCAGACTTGAACTACCCATAATGCTATTGAACTAACCCAGAATCCCGTTAGTGCAGCAGACAGGAAGGAGACAGGAAGGAGAGAGGATGAGACAGAGGTCTGGAGAGGTGAGGTTTGTTTGGACCACTTTAAATTCTATTAGGTGTCTCTGTGTCTGGTGTGTGTGTGTGTGTGTGTGTGTGTGTGTGTGTGTGTGTGTGTGTGTGTGTGTGTGTGTGTGTGTGTGTGTGTGTGTGTGTGTGTGTGTGTGTGTGTGTGTGTGTGTGTGTGTCCAGGTTATTATAGTAAATGAAAACTAAGACTAAAACTAGTCATGAATAAAAGAATATATATTAAAACTGAAATAAAATAATTAACAAAATCCGTTTGAAAAACTGACAGTTTTATTTTTTTTAAATGTAGGCAGAAATCTAAAGGAATTTTCAATTGTGTTTTCAAGGGGCTTTTGAGGGGCGTTTAAAGCTTCTGAATCAATATTTTTAAATAGACCCATTAAAAGTGTACTTTAAATGAATCGTTTTTCAGTCTTTAAGTATACTATATGTTCACTATCATTAAACTTTAACACACACATATATTTCATTTTATTCTCCCATATTTAACAATGTGGGAGATGATTAAGAAAAGAAAGCCAAGCAAATAAACCATGAAATAACTATTTATTTTAAGTGTAAACAATGCAATAGTTTCACAATAAGAGAGTGGAATAATAAATATGAAATAATAAAAGCCTATTAAGTGTATTTTCAGAGAAGTGAAAAGAATAATCAGAAGAGTTGTCCAAGAGCCAAGGATCACTTGTGGAGAGCTTCAAAAAGACCTGCAATTAGCAGGTACTGTTGTCTCAAAGAAAACAGTAAGTAATGCACTCCACCGCCATGGCCTGTATGCACGCTTACCACGCAAGACTCCATTGCTGAAAAAAAGGATGTTAAAGCTCGTTTAAAGTTTGCTGCACAACATTTGGAAAAGCCAGTGAAATACTGGGAGAATATAGTGTGGTCAGATGAGAGCAAAATTGAACTGTTTGGATGTCATAATACACACCATGTTTGGAGGAGAAATGGCACTGCACATCACCCTAAAAACACCATACCAAGTTTGGAGGTAGGAACATCATGGTGTGGGGCTGCTTTTCAGCAAATGGTACTGGCAAACTTCACATCATTGAAGGAAGGATGAATGGGCAAATTTACGAGGAGCACCTGGTCGAGGGTAAATTGGGTAAATAGGATATTATTTTTTTCATAAAATCAGTCTCGTCCAAAACTATGTTCTGTGAGACTTGTGGTCGTGACTTCATCACAACGTAAATGAAGGTTAGGTTTGTTTTAATCCTGCCCACATGCCCGCAGCTAGCAGCACACAAGTAATCATCAATTCAGAGTGCAGCTGCACCAGAGCCGTAATGGCTGTGGTACATTTGGGTTGAATTTGAATATTCCTATGGGGTCATCGGTAAAATTACACAACGTACAATATGTTAAAATTCAAATAGCTACAAACAGACACACACACGCAAATGCACACGCACACACACACACACAGACGCACACACACACACACACACGCACGCACACACACACACACGCACGCACGCACACGCACACACATACACACACAGACGCACGCACACACAAACTATACATTGTAGAAATTCATACACCTGTTTAAAGCATTTAATGAGAACTAAAAGGTGTGCAACATTATAATATTGTCTGATTTACATTTTGTAATATATTGATCCCACGCCAGCCGGCTGAAGCTCATTGGCTAAATCATTTGGCTAACTGCAAACACACACATGAGCATCTACATCAAACCACAAAAGAGTCTATGTTTGAAGATGTTTAGTGTTTGTCCCAGAGTAGAGAATGTCCCAGAGTAGAGAATGTCCCAGAGTAGAGAATGTCCCAGAGTAGAGAATGTCCCAGAGTAGAGAGACCCATAGTAGCTACAATAATTGAGTACTGGCAGTGTCTGAAGGTGCAAGTTCCTTGAAAAAAATCTAATCTCTCAATGTTCATCTCAAAGTGCACCAAATTCATGCATTTAGCTTTTGAGCTAAGCCCCCAATGTCCTCAAATCCTAGAAACGACCCTGCCGCTAGGTAGCTAGCATAGCCAAAGGGCGAGCGCAGAGTGTGAGCAATGGTGTCAGCATACTTTAAACCTCCAGTGGTCAGTCGAACAGTAAAGCCCACCTTTGGAATTACTTAGTGTACTTTCTGTCAGGTAAAGGTTCTTGATTCTTCTTACATATGCTAATTATGTTAACAAAACATTAGATTGGGGGATATCTACTAATTACGTAAACAAAAACGTTGGATCGGGTGAGAGAGTTTCCTTCTACCATAGATCCCGTGTAGCTCAGTTTGTTGAGTATGGTGCTTAAAATGTAAGCACTCACTACTGTAAGTTGCTCTGGATAAGAGTGTCTGCTAAATGTAACGTCTTGCACCAGTCTAGGCGCTATTCCTTCTAAATCCAAGACCCATTAACATTTACTTTAACATTTAAACCTAACCTGACCTATGACCTGATCCATTACCTTATGTATTACTTCTCACCCAGTGGCAAGAAGTCCCAAAAACACTAAAGCTGTGTTCGAATACCCATACTAAGATACTGTATGCTACATACTTAATGAGTATATACTATACAGTATACTATTAGTTCATCTTAGTATACTGTAACAATTTAACAGTTTAATGACACCGGCAATATTGAGCTGTAAATTCATTAGTTATTCTGCGCGACAGTGTGGAATTAACTATGTCCATTGAAACACACAACTATACCACGTAGCTAAGAATGATGTGAATAATCAAGTCAATAAACGTTGGGTAGTTAGATAGTAGATAGTTAATATACTGCCTGGTAAGTTCAATGTATTAGTATCCAACTAACGTTAGGTAACTATCTAACATAGCGGTACATTCTGCTGTAATGATATGCGGTGCGTAAGGATAGCGTAGCTAACATAGCGGTACATACTGCTGTAATGATATGCGGTGCGTAAGGATAGCGTAGCTAACATAGCGGTACATTCTGCTGTAATGATATGCGGTGCGTAAGGATAGCGTAGCTAACATAGCGGTACATACTGCTGTAATGATATGCGGTGCGTAAGGATAGCGTAGCTAACATAGCGGTACATACTGCTGTAATGATATGCGGTGCGTAAGGATAGCGTAGCTAACATAGCGGTACATACTGCTGTAATGATATGCGGTGCGTAAGGATAGCGTAGCTAACATAGCGGTACATACTGCTGTAATGATATGCGGTGCGTAAGGATAGCGTAGCTAACATAGCGGTACATACTGCTGTAATGATATGTGGTGCGTAAGGATAGCGTAGCTAACATAGCGGTACATACTGCTGTAATGATATGCGGTGCGTAAGGATAGCGTAGCTAACATAGCGGTACATACTGCTGTAATGATATGCGGTGCGTAAGGATAGCGTAGCTAACATAGCGGTACATACTGCTGTAATGATATGCGGTGCGTAAGGATAGCGTAGCTAACATAGCGGTACATACTGCTGTAATGATATGCGGTGTGTAAGGATAGCGTAGCTAAATAATTGTCAGCCATCACAACGTGTAACTTATTTGAAAAGTCATTACTTTATTACGTTGCTCAACATTTTCTTAACATGTGTCATAATTAGTTAAAGCAATGAATTTGTACCCGCTCTGGTCGGACTTCGGCTGCATATTTTCCACCATTTTCTTCCAATCTGAAAACGTAGTGAAGCCACGGCCATTTTCTGAAAAATTGCATTATGGGCCCTAAAAGTACGGAAATAGTGTACAGTGCATGTATACTTTGTATTTTGGCAAATTTAGTACACCATCCGAAAACGTTTGGCATACTATCTATATCCATACTATGACCAATAAGCATACTATATACTAAATTCAGGTCACAAATAGTATGGTTAGTATGAGTAGTACGAGTATTGGAACACAGCTTATAAGTCTCCAACTCAAATGGCTCATAGCATCCCACGCATACTTTCTGTTCCTAACACTAAAACTGAAACTAAATAATATAAAATCAAAATCGAAATCAGGTCTGAAACTAAACTTAATTTCAAATAAAAATAGAAAAACACATAGAAATAAAACAAATCTAAAAACACAAAACTATAATAACCTTTGATATGGCATCCTCTTGTCTATAACTAAATACACCCAGTGATCTTCAGTTTCACCCTCTCATCTGTCCTCAAGGCGGCCGGACGCCTCAGCTGTCAGGCAGAATCAGGGGACGGTTGGGTTGCTATAGCCCCCTCCATGTTTACCCACGACTGTGTGGTCACGCACGACTCCAACTCCATCAATAAGTTTGCTGACGGCACGACGGTGGTGGGTGCGCAGTGGAGAGGGTCAAGTTTCTCTGTGTCCACATCACTGAGGACTTAACATGGTCTTCTCACACTGGAAGAGTGCATCTTCTCCCTCAGGAGGCTGAAATGATTTGGCATGGCCCCTCAGATCCTCAGGAACTTTTACAGCTGCACCATTGAGAGCATCCAGACTGGTTGTATCACCATCTGGTATGGCAACTGCACCACCCGGGACCGGAAGACCCTACAGAGGGTGGTGTGGATGGCCCAGTGCACCACTGAGATAGATAGATAGATAGATAGATAGATAGATAGATAGATAGATAGATAGATAGATAGATAGATAGATAGATAGATAGATAGATAGATAGATAGATAGATAGATAGATAGATAGATAGATAGATAGATAGATACTTTATGCTAGAGCTTGAGTGTGAGTGTGAGCTCCCAGCCATCCAGGACGTGTCTGAGAAAGGCCTGAAAAGTCTCAAGCCACCCGAGACATGGACTGTTCTCCAAGCTCTAGCAGGCGGTACCGGTGCATCAAGCTCCTACCTAGCAGGCGGTACCGGTGCATCAAGCTCCTATCTAGCAGGCGGTACCGGTGCATCAAGCTCCTACCTAGCAGGCGGTACCGGTGCATCAAGCTCCTATCTAGCAGGCGGTACCGGTGCATCAAGGCTCAGACCAACAGCTTCTATCCCCTGGTCAAAAGACTGTTAAATGGATAACACCTACCGCTCCCTCACAGACTCTCCACCCTGACTCTATGCCCATCCACAGGTCTCTACCCACTCTAACACACACCTTGACTGTCACACATACTCACACTCACACATACACTCTCACTCACACACTCATTACTGACGCCACACATTCACAGCCACTCACCCCCTCAGCCCTGTGCTGCTGCTAAAGTTATTATTCAATATGAATACTACTACCAGTACTCTGCTGTTCACTGATTATTGATTGCCATTACCATTAGTATCTATCAATTTATCCCTATTACTGCTGTTTACATGTATACATTACCATTAGTATCTATCTATTTATCACTATTACTGCTGTTTACATGTATACATTACCATTAGTATCTATCTATTTATCACTATTACTGCTGTTTACATGTATACATTACCATTAGTATCTATCTATTTATCACTATTACTGCTGTTCACATGTATACATTACCATTAGTATCTATCTATTTATCACTATCACTGCTGTTTACATGTATACATTACCATTAGTATCTATCAATTTATCACTATTACTGCTGTTTACATGTATACATTACCATTAGTATCTATCTATTTATCACTATTACTGCTGTATTCACACCCACAACAACAAACCTTTATGAACCGATTAAAACATTCAGACCTACAACAACAAACCTTTATGAACCGATTAAAACATTCAGACCTACAACAACAAACCTTTATGAACCGATTAAAACATTCAGACCTACAACAACAAACCTTTATGAACCGATTAAAACATTCAGACCTACAACAACAAACCTTTATGAACCGATTAAAACATTCAGACCTACAACAACAAACCTTTATGAACCGATTAAACCATTCAGACCTACAACAACAAACCTTTATGAACCGATTAAAACATTCAGACCAAACACAAGCCTATAAACCCTCTCTCTCTATGCTTTGTCAATTTTAACTGAAAAGGAATAGTTTCTAGTAAAGTGTTATATAAAGAAACCTGATGGTTTGTGATCTGTTCATACTGACACAATCAGAACTCCACTCTAACAAGCTCCAATAAAAACGTTGGGTAAAGAAACAGCGGATCCCTGATAGGTGTATACCACAGGAGGTTGGTGACACCTTCACTGGGGAGGACGGGCAGAATAGGTGGAATGATATAAAATGCATCAAACACGTGGCTTGATGCCATTCCATTGGCTCCGTTCCATCTATTACTATGAGCCAAACTGAAAATGTTTAATAGAGGAACACCAAAGCTGTGACAGATTCCTACTGATACTGAGACACAGCATCTACAACAACAACATAGAAATGGAGGACTTGTCATCTAGCTCAGCAAATAATGACCATGCAGTAAAACACCTGCAGGTTTCTGCGTCCCAAATGGCAACCTATTCCCTGTGTGGTGCCCTGCCTTTGACCAGGACCATAGTGGGTCTGGTAAAAAGGTTTAATATTTTCCAATTGTTTTGTTATGAACAGAACCACAACATATTTTTCCTTCCGTTCCACTGTTCTGTTCTGACCCTCAAAATAAAGTTCTGAACTGATTTGAACCCCCAAAAGGTACCAGTTTATATCGTTCCTTTCTGTTACTTTCTTAACCTATGAAATTAAAAGAAAATGTAACATTTAAATGACCAATCAGTGAGGATAGAGCAGCTTGCTATGGAGCAGGCAAGCTAATTGTTTATATGCTTGATGGACAGTGAAGGGTGTGAGAGTGGAGAGAGAGTGAGAGGGGGTCTTACCTTTTAGTAGTTGATAAGTCTAAAACTAATAACTAGTACTAGCCTAGACAAAGCAGGCAGGCAGACACTGGAAGGATCCCTTTCTGAGTAACACAGTGAGCAGGCAGGCAGGCAGACACTGGAAGGATACCTTTTTACTTTGTGAGCACTTTGTATAAGTGCTTTGATGGCGTTTTTGTGGGACTGAAAAATGCTCGCAGGCAGTGTCAACGAGCAAGGGCCTTTTTCCAATGTGGTAAAATGCTGTATTAAAATGCTGTATTAAAATGCTGTGTTAAAGTGCTGTGTTAAAATGCTGTGTCAAGCTGTACAGGTAGCCACCACTGAAAAGCATTTATGCTGTCATCATAATACACAGAAAGGCAAGGAGTGTGTGTGTGTGTGTGTGTGTGTGTGTGTGTGTGTGTGTGTGTGTGTGTGTGTGTGTGTGTGTGTGTGTGTGTGTGTGAGGTCCTGGTCATTATCCAAGTAGAGATCCTGCACCTCTTAGTGACTGCTGTGATCTGCTAAGCACCGCCTCTATCTCAACAAGAGGCAGAGCTCTGCCACACAAACACACACTCTGGCTCCAAGGATCGGGAGTTTTTTTTTTTTTTTTCGCATAAAGTCATCTGTCCTCAGTTGCAACACTCACTACCGAGTTCCAAACTGCCTCTGGACGTAACGTCAGCACAAAAACTGTTTGTCGGGAGATTCATGAAATGGGTTTCCATGGCCGAGCAGCCGCACACAAGCCTAAGATCACCATGCGTAATGCCAAGCGTAGGCTGGAGTGGTGTAAAGCTTTCCGCCATTGGACTCTGGAGCAGTGGAAACACGTTCTCTAGAGTGATGAATCACGCTTCACCATCTGGCAGTCCGACGAACTAATCTGTGATTGGCGGATGCTAGGAGAACTCTACCTGCCCGAATGCATAGTGCCAACTGTAAAGTTTGGTGGAGGAGGAATAATGGTCTGGGGCTGTTTTTCATGGTTCAGGCCCCTTATTTCCAGTGAAGGGAAATCTTAATGCTACAGCAAACAATGACATTCTAGATGAATCTGTGATTCCATCTTTGTGGCAACAGTTTGGGGAAGGCCCTTTACTGTTTCAGCATGACAATGCCCCCATGCACAAAGTGAAGTCCATACAGAAATGGTTTGCTGAGATCACTGTGGAAGAACTTGACTGGCCTGCACAGAGCCCTTACCTCAACCCCATCGAACACCTTTGGGATGATGAATTGGAACGCCAACTGCGAGCCAGGCCTAATCGCCCAACATCAGTGCCCAACCTCACTAATGCTCTTGTGGCTGAATGGAAGCAAGTCCCTGCAGCAATGTTCCAACATCTAGTGGAAAGCCTTCCCAGAAGAGTGGAGGCTGTTATAACAGAACCAACTCTGTTCAACTGTTCAACGAGCAGTTGTCCATATACTTTTGGTCATGTAGTGTATCTCTCAGGCAAAATAGCTAAACATCTCTTCTCTCGGGCTATTGATCTGAAAGCAACAGGACTTTTCATCTCCTCTAGTCCCCCTAGACATCTCCTCTAGTCCCCCTAGACATCTCCTCTAGTCCCCCTAGACATCTCCTCTAGTCCCCCTAGACATCTCCTCTAGTCCCCCTAGACATCTCCTCTAGTCCCCCTAGACATCCCCTCTAGTCCCCCTAGACATCCCCTCTAGTCCCCCTAGACATCCCCTCTAGTCCCCCTAGACATCCCCTCTAGTCCCCCTAGACATCTCCTCTAGTCCCCCTAGACATCCCCTCTAGTCCCCCTAGACATCCCCTCTAGTCCCCCTAGACATCTCCTCTAGTCCCCCTAGACATCTCCTCTAGTCCCCCTAGACATCCCCTCTAGTCCCCCTAGACATCCCCTCTAGTCCCCCTAGACATCTCCTCTAGTCCCCCTAGACATCCCCTCTAGTCCCCCTAGACATCCCCTCTAGTCCCCCTAGACATCCCCTCTAGTCCCCCTAGACATCCCCTCTAGTCCCCCTAGACATCTCCTCTAGTCCCCCTAGACATCCCCTCTAGTCCCCCTAGACATCCCCTCTAGTCCCCCTAGACATCCCCTCTAGTCCCCCTAGACATCTCCTCTAGTCCCCCTAGACATCTCCTCTAGTCCCCCTAGACATCTCCTCTAGTCCCCCTAGACATCCCCTCTAGTCCCCCTAGACATCTCCTCTAGTCCCCCTAGACATCCCCTCTAGTCCCCCTAGACATCCCCTCTAGTCCCCCTAGACATCCCCTCTAGTCCCCCTAGACATCTCCTCTAGTCCCCCTAGACATCTCCTCTAGTCCCCCTAGACATCTCCTCTAGTCCCCCTAGACAACATCTCTATACCCATCAGTCCCCTCAGTCTCACTCTATTTAAACCCTTTCTGTTAGCCTTAAAAATCAAATTTCTGTCCCCAACTCTGTCTCCATCCCTGTCTCAATCTCTGTCCCTGTCTCCATCTCTGTCTCTGTCCCCATCTCTGTCCCTGTCCCTGTATCCATCCCTGTCTCAATCTCTGTCCCTGTCTCCATCTCTGTCTCCATCTCTATCTCTGTCCCCATCTCTGTCCCTGTCCCTGTATCCATCTCTGTCCCTGTCTCCATCTCTATCACTGTCTCCGTCTCCATCTCTGTCTTTGTCCACATCTCTATCCCTGTCTCCATCTCCGCCCCTTTCTCCATCTCTGTCCCTGTCTCCATCTCTGTCCCTGTCTCCATCCCCATCTCTGTCTCTGTCTACATCTCTGTCCATGTCTGTCTCTGTCCCCATCCCTGTTTCCATCTCTGTCCCTGTCTCCATCTCTGTCTCCATCTCCATCTCTGTCCCTGTCTCTGTCCCTTCTGGAGATTATTTGTAATTAATAAATGTTGTATTTATTTAACCTTTATTTAACTAGGCAAGTCAGTTAAGAACAACTTCTTATTTACAATAACGGCCTACCCCGGCCAAACCTGGACAACGCTGGGCCAATTGTGTGCCGCCCTATGGGACTCCCAATCCTGGCCGGATGTGATACAGCCTAGATTCAAACCAGGGACTGTAGTGACGCCTCTTGCACTGAGATTAAGTGCCTTAGACCACTGTTCCACTCGGGAGCCCATTATTCCAGACCCTGTCCCCTGTCTTTCCTTTCTCTGAGCCCATCCCTGTGCTCCAGACTGAGCGATGCCTGTCTGTCCAGTAGGACTAGTCTTTTTCTGCCTGTCCCTTCTGGAGATTATTTTTGGCCTCTCCCCAAACCCTGAGAGGAAGGACAGACGGGAGTGAGGGAGGGAGGGAGCCATCTCAGAGTAACAGCCATGTAATGACTGGCATGTCAATGTAATCAATTTAATCATCTTCTCTCTCCTCCTGTACCGTACCCACCACTGCTGCTCCTACTTATTTTGGGGGCCGACAGGCTCGAGATGAGAGGAGCCAAACAAGCTGTATGTGAATAAAGATAAGTAAATATGGTCCTTTACTCCCTCCAGAGAAACTGATAGTTTATTGAGGAGAAAGTGTGTGTGTGTGTGTGTGTGTGTGTGTGTGTGCGTGCGTGCGTGTGTGTGTGTGTGTGCGTGTGTGTGTGTGCGTGTTATCAGAGCTAGCTATACCTCTTCTCACCTAAAACAAATTAAGGTAAGCCTCTGAAGGTTAATATGAATGTACACATTAATCCCAGATGAGATGTGTATTTTCTCCTTCTACTCCAGAGCCTGACAGTAGCTGATAGGCTAACTTTAACCCTGTCCCCAGGGTGAGAGACCAAGACAAACAGACAGAGGGATATGGGAGACAAAGAGGGGGGAAGAGAAAGAAAGAGAGAGAGAGAGAGAAGGTGTGAAAGAGGGGGAAAGAGAGATACAGAGCGAGAGATAAATACAGAAAGAGAGAGAGACAGAGATAGGGGGAGAGAGAGGGAGGGGGAAAGGGAGAGACAGAGGCATACAGAGGGGGAGAGAGAGGGAGAGAGGGGGAGGGAGAGAGACACATAGAAACAAAGAGAGAATCGGCTGGTGATTGAGACTAGGTTTAACATATTCCACGTTGGATTAGTTGTAGCTACAGATCCTTTAATAGACAATGAGAAGGTACATTGGCCTCAGATGGGAGGTGAGAACACATATGTATGAATAACACATTATAACAATGATCACTCCCTAAAAACACAACCCCCTTGGATAGCTTTTCAGAATTTACAGAAAAACTGGTCCACATTGAAAACTTAAGTTATGGAAACCATAAATTACTTGGTAATAGGACACACATTTATTTCCAAGCCAACAAATGTATTTTCATGCCAGAATTAAGAAGCAGTTTTGGACTGACCAATGTAGATATTTTCACATACATGTAACTTAAACAGTTAATATCAAGCAATTTTGATTTTAAATCTTTTGGATATGAGAGTAATCTTGAGGGAATCCTTGTTTGATACATTTCATGATGCTCATTTCAACAGTAGTATAGCTGGTGCTGAGCTACACCCTAACAACCTGAAATTAGACAATTATTTAAAGCAGGCATTTGAATGTCACTGTTGATTACTTCAAGAATCATGAATGACGTGAGTGTGACAGTTTAAAATGCAACACAGAAAGAAGTCTCTGAGAGAGAGAGAGAGAGAGAGAGAGAGGGAGAGGGATAGAGAGAGAGGGGGAGAGAGAGAGAGAGAGAGAGAGGGATAGAGAGAGAGGGGAGAGAGAGAGAGAGAGAGAGAGAAAGACAGATGAGAGAGAGAGGAGGTGGAGTAATCTTTAATTTTTTAAAATCCACAATATATACAAAAGTATGTGGACACCCCTTCCAATTAGTGTATTCTGCTATTTCAGCCACACCTGTTGCTGACAGGTGTGTAGAATCGAGCACACAGCCATGCAATCTCCATAGAAAACACTGGCAGAATGGCCTTACTGAAGAGCTCAGTGACTTTCAACGTGGCACCGTCACAGGATGCCATCTTTACAACTAGTCAGTTTGTCAAATGTCTACCCTGCAATTTTTATTTATTTTATTGAACCTTTATTTAACGAGGCAAGTCAGTTAAGAACACATTATTATCTACAATGACGGCCTACCAAAAGGCAAAAGACCTCCTGCAGGGACGGGGATGGGATTAAAATATATATATATAAATATAGGACCAAACACACATGACGACAAGAGAGACAAAACAACACTACATAAAGAGATACCTAAGACAACAACATAGCAAGGCAGCAACACATGACAACACAGCATGGTAGCAACGTAACATGACAACACAGCATGGTAGCAACACAACATGAC
>CM042400.1:34631853-34669353 GCA_023634145.1 Thymallus thymallus | reverse complement strand
AGAGAACATAGCAGTACTGTACAGTAGAGAACAGTACAGTAGAGAACAGAACAGTAGAGAACAGAACAGTAGAGAACAGAACAGTAGAAAACAGTATAGTAGAGGACAGAACAGTAGAGAACAGAACAGTAGAGAACAGAAAAGTAGAGAACAGAACAGTAGAGAACAGTACAGTAGAGAACAGAAAAGTAGAGAACAGTACAGTAGAGAACAGTATAGTAGAGAACAGAACAGTAGAGAACAGAACAGTAGAGAACATTACAGCACTGTATAGCAGAGAACAGAACAGTAGAGAACAGTACAGTAGAGAACAGCACAGTAGAGAACAGTACAGTAGAGAACAGTATAGTAGAGAACAGAACAGTAGAGAACAGAACAGTAGAGAACATTACAGCACTGTATAGTAGAGAACAGTACAGTAGAGAACAGAACAGTAGAGAAAAGTACAGTACTGTATAGTAGAGAACAGTACAGTAGAGAACAGTACAGTAGAGAACAGAACAGTAGAGAACAGTACAGTAGAGAACAGTACAGTAGAGAACAGTACAGTAGAGAACAGTAGAGAACAGTACAGTAGAGAACAGTAGAGAACAGTAGAGAACAGTACAGTAGAGAACAGTACAGTAGAGAACAGTACAGTAGAGAACAGTAGAGAACAGTAGAGAACAGTAGAGAACAGTACAGTAGAGTAGAGTACAGTAGAGAACAGTACAGTAGAGAACAGTACAGTAGAGAACAGTAGAGAACAGTACAGTACAGTACAGTAGAGAACAGTACAGTACAGAACAGTACAGTACAGTAGAGAACAGTACAGTAGAGAACAGTACAGTAGAGAACAGTACAGTACAGTACAGTAGAGAACAGTACAGTAGAGAACAGTACAGTAGAGAACAGTAGAGAACAGTACAGTAGAGAACAGTACAGTAGAGAACAGAACAGTAGAGAACAGTACAGTACTGTATAGTAGAGAATAGAACAGTAGAGAACAGTACAGTAGAGAACAGTACAGTAGAGAACAGTACAGTACTGTATAGTAGAGAACAGTACAGTAGAGAACAGTACAGTAGAGAACAGAACAGTAGAGAACAGTACAGTACTGTATAGTTGAGAACAGAACAGTAGAGAACAGTACAGTAGAGAACAGAACAGTACTGTATAGTAGAGAACAGTACAGTAGAGAACAGTACAGTACAGTACTGTATAGTAGAGAACAGAACAGTAGAGAACAGTACAGTAGAGAACAGTACAGTAGAGAACAGTACAGTAGAGAACATAACAGTAGAGAACAGTACAGTAGAGAACAGTAGAGAACAGTACAGTAGAGAACAGTACAGTAGAGAACAGTACAGTAGAGAACAGTACAGTACAGAACAGTAGAGTAGAGAACAGTAGAGAACAGTATAGTAGAGAACAGTACAGTAGAGAACAGTACAGTACAATAGAGAACAGTACAGTAGAGAACAGTAGAGAACAGTACAGTAGAGAACAGTACAGTAGAGAACAGTACAGTAGAGAACAGTACAGTACAGTACAGTAGAGAACAGTACAGTAGAGAACAGTAGAGAACAGTACAGTAGAGAACAGAACAGTAGAGAACAGTACAGTAGAGAACAGTACAGTACTGTATAGTAGAGAACAGTACAGTAGAGAACAGTACTGTACAGTAGAGAACAGTACAGTAGAGAACAGTACAGTAGAGAACAGTACAGTACTGTATAGTAGAGAACAGTACAGTAGAGAACAGTACAGTACAGTACAGTAGAGAACAGTACAGTAGAGAACAGTACAGTAGAGAACAGTAGAGAACAGTACAGTAGAGAACAGTACAGTAGAGAACAGTACAGTAGAGAACAGTATAGTACAGAACAGTACAGTAGAGAACAGTACAGTAGAGAACAGTAGAGAACAGTACAGTAGAGAACAGTACAGTAGAGAACAGTAGAGAACAGTACAGTAGAGAACAGTATAGTAGAGAACAGTACAGTAGAGAACAGTACAGTAGAGAAAAGTACAGTAGAGAACAGTACAGTAGAGAACAGTAGAGAAAAGTACAGTACAGTAGAGAACAGTACAGTAGAGAACAGTACAGTAGAGAACAGTACAGTAGAGAACAGTAGAGAAAAGTACAGTACAGTAGAGAACAGTACAGTAGAGAACAGTACAGTAGAGAACAGTAGAGAACAGTACAGTAGAGAACAGTAGAGAACAGTACAGTACTGTATAGTAGAGAACAGTATAGTACAGAACAGTACAGTAGAGAACAGTACAGTACAGTACATTAGAGAACAGTACAGTAGAGAACAGTACAGTAGAGAACAGTAGAGAACAGTACAGTAGAGAACAGTATAGTAGAGAACAGTACAGTAGGGAACAGTACAGTAGCGAACAGTACAGTAGAGAACAGTAGAGAAAAGTACAGTACAGTAGAGAACAGTACAGTAGAGAACAGTACAGCAGAGAACAGTACAGTAGAGAACAGTAGAGAAAAGTACAGTACAGTAGAGAACAGTACAGTAGAGAACAGTAGAGAAAAGTACAGTACAGTAGAGAACAGTACAGTAGAGAACAGTACAGTAGAGAACAGTACAGTAGAGAACAGTAGAGAAAAGTACAGTACAGTAGAGAACAGTACAGTAGAGAACAGTAGAGAACAGTAGAGAACAGTACAGTAGAGAACAGTAGAGAACAGTAGAGAACAGTACAGAATAGAACAGTAGAGAACAGTACAGTAGAGAACAGTAGAGAACAGAACAGTAGAGAACAGTACAGTAGAGAACAGTACAGTAGAGAACAGTACAGTAGAGAACAGTAGAGAACAGTACAGTAGAGAACAGTAGAGAACAGTAGAGAACAGTACAGTAGAGAACAGTACAGTAGAGAACAGTACAGTAGAGAACAGTAGAGAACAGTACAGTAGAGAACAGTAGAGAACAGTAGAGAACAGTACAGTAGAGTACAGTACAGTAGAGAACAGTACAGTAGAGAACAGTACAGTAGAGAACAGTACAGTAGAGAACAGTAGAGAACAGTACAGTAGAGAACAGTACAGTAGAGAACAGTAGAGAACAGTACAGTAGAGAACAGTACAGTAGAGAACAGTAGAGAACAGTACAGTAGAGAACAGTATAGTAGAGAACAGTAGAGAACAGTACAGTAGAGAACAGTACAGTAGAGAACAGTAGAGAACAGTACAGTAGAGAACAGTAGAGAACAGTACAGTAGAGAACAGTACAGTAGAGAACAGTACAGTAGAGAACAGTAGAGAACAGTAGAGAACAGTAGAGAACAGTAGAGAACAGTACAGTAGAGTACAGTACAGTAGAGTACAGTACAGTAGAGAACAGTAGAGAACAGTACAGTAGAGAACAGTACAGTAGAGAACAGTACAGTAGAGAACAGTACAGTAGAGAACAGTACAGTAGAGAACAGTACAGTAGAGAACAGTAGAGAACAGTACAGTAGAGAACAGTACAGTAGAGAACAGTAGAGAACAGTACAGTAGAGAACAGTACAGTAGAGAACAGTAGAGAACAGTACAGTAGAGAACAGTAGAGAACAGTACATTAGAGAACAGTACAGTAGAGAACAGTACAGTAGAGAACAGTAGAGAACAGTACAGTAGAGAACAGTACAGTAGAGAACAGTAGAGAACAGTACAGTAGAGAACAGTAGAGAACAGTAGAGAACAGTACAGTAGAGAACAGTACAGTAGAGAACAGTACAGTAGAGAACAGTAGAGAACAGTACAGTAGAGAACAGTAGAGAACAGTACAGTAGAGTACAGTACAGTAGAGAACAGTACAGTAGAGAACAGTAGAGAACAGTACAGTAGAGAACAGTAGAGAACAGTACAGTAGAGAACAGTACAGTAGAGAACAGTACAGTAGAGAACAGTACAGTAGAGAACAGTAGAGAACAGTACAGTAGAGAACAGTACAGTAGAGAACAGTAGAGAACAGTACAGTAGAGAACAGTACAGTAGAGAACAGTAGAGAACAGTACAGTAGAGAACAGTACAGTAGAGAACAGTACAGTAGAGAACAGTAGAGAACAGTACAGTAGAGAACAGTAGAGAACAGTACAGTAGAGAACAGTAGAGAACAGTAGAGTAGAGAACAGTACAGTAGAGAACAGTACAGTAGAGAACAGTAGAGAACAGTAGAGAACAGTAGAGAACAGTACAGTAGAGTACAGTACAGTAGAGAACAGTACAGTAGAGAACAGTAGAGAATAGTACAGTAGAGAACAGTACAGTAGAGAACAGTACAGTAGAGAACAGT
This sequence comes from Thymallus thymallus, assembly GCA_023634145.1. Classification (NCBI taxonomy): domain Eukaryota; kingdom Metazoa; phylum Chordata; class Actinopteri; order Salmoniformes; family Salmonidae; genus Thymallus; species Thymallus thymallus. The sequence continues at coordinate 34,665,073 of CM042400.1, read as the reverse complement.
ACAGTAGAGAACAGTAGAGAACAGTACAGTAGAGAACAGTACAGTAGAGAACAGTAGAGAACAGTACAGTAGAGAACAGTACAGTAGAGAACAGTAGAGAACAGTACAGTAGAGAACAGTACAGTAGAGAACAGTACAGTAGAGAACAGTACAGTAGAGAACAGTAGAGAACAGTACAATAGAGAACAGTACAGTAGCGAACAGTACAGTAGAGAACAGTACAGTAGAGAACAGTAGAGAACAGTACAGTAGAGAACAGTACAGTAGAGTACAGTAGAGAACAGTACAGTAGAGAACAGTAGAGAACAGTACAGTAGAGAACAGTAGAGAACAGTACAGTAGAGAACAGTACAGTAGAGAACAGTAGAGAACAGTACAGTAGAGAACAGTAGAGAACAGTACAGTAGAGAACAGTACAGTAGAGAACAGTACAGTAGAGAACAGTACAGTAGAGAACAGTACAGTAGAGAACAGTAGAGAACAGTACAGTAGAGAACAGTACAGTAGAGAACAGTACAGTAGAGAACAGTACAGTAGAGAACAGTAGAGAACAGTACAGTAGAGAACAGTAGAGAACAGTACAGTAGAGAACAGTAGAGAACAGTAGAGAACAGTACAGTAGAGAACAGTACAGTAGAGAACAGTACAGTAGAGAACAGTAGAGAACAGTACAGTAGAGAACAGTAGAGAACAGTACAGTAGAGAACAGTAGAGAACAGTAGAGAACAGTACAGTAGAGAACAGTAGAGAACAGAACACTAGAGAACAGTACAGTAGAGAACAGAACAGTAGAGAACAGTACAGTAGAGAACAGTACAGTAGAGAACAGTAGAGAACAGTACAGTAGAGAACAGTAGAGAACAGTAGAGAACAGTACAGTAGAGAACAGTAGAGAACAGTACAGTAGAGAACAGTAGAGAACAGTAGAGAACAGTACAGTAGAGAACAGTAGAGAACAGAACAGTAGAGAACAGAACAGTAGAGAACAGTACAGTAGAGAACAGAACAGTAGAGAACAGTAAAGTAGAGAACAGTACAGTAGAGAACAGTAGAGAACAGAACAGTAGAGAACAGAACAGTAGAGAACAGTACAGTAGAGAACAGAACAGTAGAGAACAGTACAGTAGAGAACAGTACAGTAGAGAACAGTAGAGAACAGTAGAGAACAGTACAGTAGAGAACAGTACAGTAGAGAACAGTACAGTAGAGAACAGTACAGTAGAGAACAGTAGAGAACAGTACAGTAGAGAACAGTAGAGAACAGTACTGTAGAGAACAGTACAGTAGAGAACAGAACAGTACAGTAGAGAACAGTAGAGAACAGTACAGTAGAGAACAGTAGAGAACAGTACAGTAGAGAACAGTAGAGAACAGTACAGTAGAGAACAGTAGAGAACAGTACAGTAGAGAACAGAACAGTACAGTAGAGAACAGTAGAGAACAGTACAGTAGAGAACAGTAGAGAACAGTACAGTAGAGAACAGTACAGTAGAGAACAGTAGAGAACAGTACAGTAGAGAACAGTACAGTAGAGAACAGTACAGTAGAGAAGAGTAGAGAACAGTAGAGAACAGTACAGTAGAGAACAGTATAGTAGAGAACAGTACAGTAGGGAACAGTACAGTAGAGAAAAGTACAGTAGAGAACAGTACAGTAGAGAACAGTAGAGAAAAGTACAGTACAGTAGAGAACAGTACAGTAGAGAACAGTACAGTAGAGAACAGTACAGTAGAGAACAGTAGAGAAAAGTACAGTACAGTAGAGAACAGTACAGTAGAGAACAGTAGAGAAAAGTACAGTACAGTAGAGAACAGTACAGTAGAGAACAGTACAGTAGAGAACAGTACAGTAGAGAACAGTACAGTAGAGAACAGTAGAGAACAGTACAGTAGAGAACAGTAGAGAACAGTAGAGAACAGTACAGTAGAGAACAGTACAGTAGAGAACAGTACAGTAGAGAACAGTAGAGAACAGTACAGTACTGTATAGTAGAGAACAGTATAGTACAGAACAGTACAGTAGAGAACAGTACAGTACAGTACAGTAGAGAACAGTACAGTAGAGAACAGTACAGTAGAGAACAGTAGAGAACAGTACAGTAGAGAACAGTATAGTAGAGAACAGTACAGTAGGGAACAGTACAGTAGAGAACAGTACAGTAGAGAACAGTAGAGAAAAGTACAGTACAGTAGAGAACAGTACAGTAGAGAACAGTACAGTAGAGAACAGTACAGAAAAGTACAGTACAGTAGAGAACAGTACAGTAGAGAACAGTACAGTAGAGAACAGTAGAGAAAAGTACAGTACAGTAGAGAACAGTACAGTAGAGAACAGTACAGTAGAGAACAGTACAGTAGAGAACAGTAGAGAAAAGTACAGTACAGTAGAGAACAGTACAGTAGAGAACAGTACAGTAGAGAACAGTACAGTAGAGAACAGTAGAGAACAGTACAGTAGAGAACAGTAGAGAACAGTACAGTAGAGAACAGTACAGTAGAGAACAGTACAGTAGAGAACAGTAGAGAACAGTACAGTAGAGAACAGTAGAGAACAGTAGAGAACAGTACAGTAGAGAACAGTACAGTAGAGAACAGTACAGTAGAGAACAGTAGAGAACAGTACAGTAGAGTACAGTACAGTAGAGAACAGTACAGTAGAGAACAGTAGAGAACAGTACAGCAGAGAACAGTAGAGAACAGTACAGTAGAGAACAGTACAGTAGAGAACAGTACAGTAGAGAACAGTAGAGAACAGTACAGTAGAGAACAGTACAGTAGAGAACAGTAGAGAACAGTACAGTAGAGAACAGTACAGTAGAGAACAGTAGAGAACAGTACAGTAGAGAACAGTACAGTAGAGAACAGTACAGTAGAGAACAGTACAGTAGAGAACAGTAGAGAACAGTACAGTAGAGAACAGTAGAGAACAGTAGAGAACAGTACAGTAGAGAACAGTACAGTAGAGAACAGTACAGTAGAGAACAGTAGAGAACAGTAGAGAACAGTACAGTAGAGTAGAGTACAGTAGAGAACAGTACAGTAGAGAACAGTAGAGAACAGTACAGTAGAGAACAGTACAGTAGAGAACAGTACAGTAGAGAACAGTACAGTAGAGAACAGTAGAGAACAGTACAGTAGAGAACAGTACAGTAGAGAACAGTACAGTAGAGAACAGTACAGTAGAGAACAGTAGAGAACAGTACAGTAGAGAACAGTACAGAACAGTACAGTAGAGAACAGTACAGTAGAGAACACAGTAGAGAACAGTACAGTAGAGAACAGTAGAGAACAGTAGAGAACAGTACAGTAGAGAACAGTACAGTAGAGAACAGTAGAGAACAGTACAGTAGAGAACAGTAGAGAACAGTAGAGAACAGTACAGTAGAGAACAGTAGAGAACAGAACACTAGAGAACAGTACAGTAGAGAACAGAACAGTAGAGAACAGTACAGTAGAGAACAGTACAGTAGAGAACAGTAGAGAACAGTACAGTAGAGAACAGTAGAGAACAGTAGAGAACAGTACAGTAGAGAACAGTAGAGAACAGTACAGTAGAGAACAGTAGAGAACAGTAGAGAACAGTACAGTAGAGAACAGTAGAGAACAGAACAGTAGAGAACAGAACAGTAGAGAACAGTACAGTAGAGAACAGAACAGTAGAGAACAGTACAGTAGAGAACAGTACAGTAGAGAACAGTAGAGAACAGAACAGTAGAGAACAGAACAGTAGAGAACAGTACAGTAGAGAACAGTACAGTAGAGAACAGTACAGTAGAGAACAGTACAGTAGAGAACAGTAGAGAACAGTACAGTAGAGAACAGTAGAGAACAGTACTGTAGAGAACAGTACAGTAGAGAACAGAACAGTACAGTAGAGAACAGTAGAGAACAGTACAGTAGAGAACAGTAGAGAACAGTACAGTAGAGAACAGTAGAGAACAGTACAGTAGAGAACAGTAGAGAACAGTACAGTAGAGAACAGAACAGTACAGTAGAGAACAGTAGAGAACAGTACAGTAGAGAACAGTAGAGAACAGTACAGTAGAGAACAGTACAGTAGAGAACAGTAGAGAACAGTACAGTAGAGAACAGTACAGTAGAGAACAGTACAGTAGAGAAGAGTAGAGAACAGTAGAGAACAGTACAGTAGAGAACAGTATAGTAGAGAACAGTACAGTAGGGAACAGTACAGTAGAGAAAAGTACAGTAGAGAACAGTACAGTAGAGAACAGTAGAGAAAAGTACAGTACAGTAGAGAACAGTACAGTAGAGAACAGTACAGTAGAGAACAGTACAGTAGAGAACAGTAGAGAAAAGTACAGTACAGTAGAGAACAGTACAGTAGAGAACAGTAGAGAAAAGTACAGTACAGTAGAGAACAGTACAGTAGAGAACAGTACAGTAGAGAACAGTACAGTAGAGAACAGTACAGTAGAGAACAGTAGAGAAAAGTACAGTACAGTAGAGAACAGTACAGTAGAGAACAGTAGAGAACAGTACAGTAGAGAACAGTAGAGAACAGTACAGTACTGTATAGTAGAGAACAGTATAGTACAGAACAGTACAGTAGAGAACAGTACAGTACAGTACAGTAGAGAACAGTACAGTAGAGAACAGTACAGTAGAGAACAGTAGAGAACAGTACAGTAGAGAACAGTATAGTAGAGAACAGTACAGTAGGGAACAGTACAGTAGAGAACAGTACAGTAGAGAACAGTAGAGAAAAGTACAGTACAGTAGAGAACAGTACAGTAGAGAACAGTACAGTAGAGAACAGTAGAGAAAAGTACAGTACAGTAGAGAACAGTACAGTAGAGAACAGTACAGTAGAGAATAGTAGAGAAAAGTACAGTACAGTAGAGAACAGTACAGTAGAGAACAGTACAGTAGAGAACAGTACAGTAGAGAACAGTAGAGAAAAGTACAGTACAGTAGAGAACAGTACAGTAGAGAACAGTACAGTAGAGAACAGTAGAGAACAGTACAGTAGAGAACAGTAGAGAACAGTACAGTAGAGAACAGTAGAGAACAGTACAGTAGAGAACAGTACAGTAGAGAACAGTAGAGAACAGTACAGTAGAGAACAGTAGAGAACAGTAGAGAACAGTACAGTAGAGAACAGTACAGTAGAGAACAGTACAGTAGAGAACAGTAGAGAACAGTACAGTAGAGTACAGTACAGTAGAGAACAGTACAGTAGAGAACAGTAGAGAACAGTACAGTAGAGAACAGTACAGTACAGTACAGTAGAGAACAGTACAGTAGAGAACAGTACAGTAGAGAACAGTACAGTAGAGAACAGTACAGTAGAGAACAGTAGAGAACAGTACAGTAGAGAACAGTACAGTAGAGAACAGTAGAGAACAGTACAGTAGAGAACAGTACAGTAGAGAACAGTAGAGTAGAGAACAGTACAGTAGAGAACAGTACAGTAGAGAACAGTACAGTAGAGAACAGTAGAGAACAGTACAGTAGAGAACAGTAGAGAACAGTAGAGAACAGTACAGTAGAGAACAGTACAGTAGAGAACAGTACAGTAGAGAACAGTAGAGAACAGTAGAGAACAGTAGAGAACAGTACAGTAGAGTAGAGTACAGTAGAGAACAGTACAGTAGAGAACAGTACAGTAGAGAACAGTACAGTAGAGAACAGTACAGTAGAGAACAGTACAGTAGAGAACAGCAGAGAACAGTACAGTAGAGAACAGTACAGTAGAGAACAGTACAGTAGAGAACAGTACAGTAGAGTACAGTACAGTAGAGAACAGTACAGTAGAGAACAGAACAGTACAGTAGAGAACAGTAGAGAACAGTACAGTAGAGAACAGTAGAGAACAGTAGAGAACAGTACAGTAGAGAACAGTACAGTAGAGAACAGTAGAGAACAGTACAGCACAGTAGAGAACAGTACAGTAGAGAACAGTAGAGAACAGTACAGTAGAGAACAGTAGAGAACAGTACAGTAGAGAACAGTACAGTAGAGAACAGTAGAGAACAGTACAGTAGAGAACAGTAGAGAACAGTACAGTAGAGAACAGTACAGTAGAGAACAGTACAGTAGAGAACAGTAGAGAAAAGTACAGTACAGTAGAGAACAGTACAGTAGAGAACAGTACAGTAGAGAACAGTACAGTAGAGAACAGAACAGTACAGTAGAGAACAGTACAGTAGAGAACAGTAGAGAACAGTACAATAGAGAACAGTAGAGAAAAGTACAGTACAGTAGAGAACAGTACAGTAGAGAACAGTACAGTAGAGAACAGTACAGTAGAGAACAGTAGAGAACAGTACAGTAGAGAACAGTACAGTAGAGAACAGTACAGTAGAGAACAGTACAGTAGAGAACAGTAGAGAACAGTACAGTAGAGAACAGTACAGTAGAGAACAGTACAGTAGAGAACAGTACAGTAGAGAACAGTAGAGAACAGTACAGTAGAGAACAGTACAGTAGAGAACAGTAGAGAACAGTACAGTAGAGAACAGTACAGTAGAGAACAGTAGAGAACAGTACAGTAGAGAACAGTAGAGAACAGTACAGTAGAGAACAGTAGAGAACAGTACAGTAGAGAACAGTAGAGAACAGTACAGTAGAGAACAGTACAGTAGAGAACAGTACAGTAGAGAACAGTAGAGAACAGTACAGTAGAGAACAGTACAGTAGAGAACAGTACAGTAGAGAACAGTAGAGAACAGTACAGTAGAGAACAGTACAGTAGAGAACAGTAGAGAACAGTACAATAGAGAACAGTACAGTAGAGAACAGTACAGTAGAGAACAGTACAGTAGAGAACAGTAGAGAACAGTACAGTAGAGAACAGTACAGTAGAGTACAGTAGAGAACAGTACAGTAGAGAACAGTAGAGAACAGTACAGTAGAGAACAGTAGAGAACAGTACAGTAGAGAACAGTACAGTAGAGAACAGTACAGTAGAGAACAGTAGAGAACAGTACAGTAGAGAACAGTACAGTAGAGAACAGTACAGTAGAGAACAGTACAGTAGAGAACAGTAGAGAACAGTACAGTAGAGAACAGTACAGTAGAGAACAGTACAGTAGAGAACAGTACAGTAGAGAACAGTACAGTAGAGAACACAGTAGAGAACAGTACAGTAGAGAACAGTAGAGAACAGTAGAGAACAGTACAGTAGAGAACAGTACAGTAGAGAACAGTAGAGAACAGTACAGTAGAGAACAGTAGAGAACAGTAGAGAACAGTACAGTAGAGAACAGTAGAGAACAGAACAGTAGAGAACAGTACAGTAGAGAACAGAACAGTAGAGAACAGTACAGTAGAGAACAGTACAGTAGAGAACAGTAGAGAACAGTACAGTAGAGAACAGTAGAGAACAGTAGAGAACAGTACAGTAGAGAACAGTAGAGAACAGTACAGTAGAGAACAGTAGAGAACAGTAGAGAACAGTACAGTAGAGAACAGTAGAGAACAGAACAGTAGAGAACAGAACAGTAGAGAACAGAACAGTAGAGAACAGTACAGTAGAGAACAGTACAGTAGAGAACAGTACAGTAGAGAACAGTACAGTAGAGAACAGTAGAGAACAGTACTGTAGAGAACAGTACAGTAGAGAACAGTACAGTACAGTAGAGAACAGTAGAGAACAGTACAGTAGAGAACAGTAGAGAACAGTACAGTAGAGAACAGTAGAGAACAGTACAGTAGAGAACAGTAGAGAACAGTACAGTAGAGAACAGTAGAGAACAGTACAGTAGAGAACAGAACAGTACAGTAGAGAACAGAACAGTACAGTAGAGAACAGTAGAGAACAGTACAGTAGAGAACAGTAGAGAACAGTACAGTAGAGAACAGTACAGTAGAGAACAGTAGAGAACAGTACAGTAGAGAACAGTACAGTAGAGAACAGTACAGTAGAGAACAGTAGAGAACAGTACAGTAGAGAACAGTACAGTAGAGAACAGTAGAGAACAGTACAGTACTGTATATGGGGCAAAGCAATTAACGTTTAGTCCTGAATATAAAGGGTTATTTGGTATTTGATAGGATTCCCATTATCTGTGTAAAAGCATCAGCTGCTCCTCCTGTGGTCCACAGGAACCATGACATCACACAGAACATGACTAGTCAAGGACCGAAATACATCCATTTAAACATCACACATACTGTAGTCTACATATCAGTACATACACACAATATCTATGTCTAATACATGTCCACATGTCAATACAAGCTACTGTATATAAAATGGCTGTGCCCTCTCTTCACAGTCCCCTGTTTGGGACAAATGCAAAACAACACATTACTGAATACCATCTCATATTTTTAAAAATAGTGGTGTCTGCATCATGTTATGGGGGTGCTTGTAATTGTTAAAGACTAGGGAGTTTTTCAGGATTAAAAAATATACTGAATGGAGCTAACCACAGGCAAAATCCTAGAGGAAAACCTGGTTCAGTCTGCTTTCCACCAGATACTGGGAGATGAATTCACCTTTCAGCAGGACAATAACCTAAAATACAAGGCCAAACATACACTGGAGTTTCTTACCAAGAAAACAGTGAATGTTCCTGAGTGGCCGAGTTACAGTTTTGAGATAAATCTACTTGAGAATAGATGGCAAGACCTGAACATGGCTGTCTAGCAACGATCAACAACCAATTTGACAGAGCTTGAAGAATTTAGAAAACAATAATAGGCTAATGTTGCGCAATCCAGGTGTACAAAGCTCTTAGAGACTTACCCAGAAAGACTCACAGCTGTAATCGCTGCCAAAGGTGATTCTAACGTGTATTTACTCAGGGGTGTGAATACTTATGTAAATGAGATATTTCTGTATTTAATGTTCAATACATTTGCAAACGTTTATAAAAGCATGTTGTTTTCACTTTGTCATTGACCTTGAGAAAACAACTAGACCAAGCTAGCAAGCGGTTTACAGCCGTGACGGAACAGCTGTTGTTTACAAACTGCACCAGAAGCTCTTTGGGGATCCAGGGTTCACTTCCGCTCCACCTCAAAAAGCATTGAAAAGGTTTATAACCAAAAGAGAATTGCCTTTCTCTGGAAATGCTGTTTGATATATGGATGTATTGTATGTTTTTAAAGTCCATATGATGTCTGTTAGCCAGAAAACAAATCGACTAAATCCTATTGGGCTCATCATATATGGAACATATGGCTCAGCCCTGGGTCTGTAATGTGTACAGACCCAGGGCTGAGCCAGTTACTTGATGCAGTTGTAAATGATGAAGTGAAACCTTCACTTACATTGATTGTAGACTTTCCCCAGGGTGGTTCACCTGTTGTTAAGTGGTAGGGTTGTCCACATACACTAATATTGTTGAGCAGTGAAGCAGGCCAACAGACTAACTTCTGAGAAGAGACTAAACTCCCCATGATTCTGAGAAGAGACTATACTTCCCATGATTATTTAAGGGCTCCCACCTGGTGTTGGACTACACTGGGTAGAGAGAGAGAGCGAGAGAAGGGCCTACAGCAGCACCTAGATCTCCTGCACAAAGTCAGACCTGGGCCCTGACAGTAAATCTCAGTAAGACACACATAATGGTGTTCCAAGAAATCTAGACCGTTGGCCTAGAGCACACAAAAAAACTATCCATACCTCGGCCTGAACATCAGCCCCGATGCATACCTCGGCCTAAACCTCAGCCCGATCCATACCTCAGCCTAAACATAAGCCCTAATACATACCTCGGCCTAAACATCAGCCCTGATCCATACCTCGGCCTAAACATCAGCCCTGATCCATACCTCGGCCTAAACATCAGCCCTGATCCATACCTCGGCCTAAACATAAGCCCTGATACATACCTCTGCCTAAACATCAGCCCCGATACATACCTCGGCCTAAACATCAGCCCCGATACATACCTCTGCCTAAACATCAGCCCCGATACATACCTCAGCCTGAACATCAGCCACACAGGTACAGTTGAAGTAGGAAGTTTACATAAACCTTAGCCAACTACATTTAAACTGTTTTTTACAATTCCTGACATTTAATCCTAGTAAAAATTCCCCGTTTTAGGTCAGTTAGGATCACCACTTTATTTTAAGAATGTGAAATGTCAGAATAATAGTAGAGAGAGTGATTTATTTCAGCTTTTATTTATTTCATCACATTCCCAGTGGGTCAGAAGTTTACATATACTCAATTAGTATTTGGTAGCATTGCCTTTAAATTGTTTAACTTGGGTCAAACGTTTCAGGTAGCCTTCCACAAGCTTCCCACAATAAGTTGGGTAAATTTTGGCCCATTCCTCCTTACAAAACTGGTGCAACTGAGTCAGGTTTGTAGGCCTCCTTGCTCACACACGCTTTTTCAATCTATAGGATTGAGGTCAGGCCTTTGTGATGGCCACTCCAATACCTTGACTTTGTTGTCCTTAAGCTATTTTGTCACAACTTTGGAAGTATCCTTGGGGTCATTGTCCATTTGGAAGACCCATATGCGACCAAGCTTTAATTTCCTGACTGATGTCTTGAGCTGTTGCTTCAATATATCCACATAATTTTCCTTCCTCATGATACCATCTATTTTGTGAAGTGCACCAGTCCCTCCTGCAGCAAAGCACCCCCACAACATAATGCTGCCACCCCCGTGCTTCACGGTTGGGATGGTGATCTTCAGCTTGCAAGCCTCCCCCTTTTTTCTTCCAAACATAACGATGGTCATTATGGCCAAACAGTTCTATTTTTGTTTCATCAGACCAGAAGATATGTCTCCAAAAAGTACGATCTTTGTCCCCATGTGCAGTTGCAAACCATAGTCTGGCTTTTTTATGGCGGTTTTGGAGCAGTGGCTTCTTCCTTGCTGAGCGGCCTTTCAGGTTATGTCGATATAGGACTCATTTTACTGTGGATATAGATACTTTTGTACCTGTTTCCTCCAGCATCTTCACAAGGTCCTTTGCTGTTGTTCTGGGATTGATTTGCACTTTTTGCACCAAAGTACGTTCATCTCTAGGAGACAGAACGAGTCTCCTTCCTGAGCGGTATGATGGCTGTGTGGTCCCATGGTGTTTATTCTTGCATACTATTGTTTGTACAGATGAACGTGGCACCTTCAGGCGTTTGACTTACCCAGACTTGTGGAGGTCTACAATTGTTTTTCTGAGGTCTTGGCTGATTTCTTTTGATTTTCCTATGATGTCAAGCAAAGAGGCACTGAGTTTGAAGGTAGGCCTTCAAATACATCCACAGGGTCACCTCCAATTGACTCAAATGATGTCATTTAGACTATCAGAAGCTTCTAAAGCCATGACATAATTTTCTGGAATTTTCCGAGCTGTTTAAATGGAAAAGCCAACTTAGTGTATGTAAACTTCTGACCCACTGGAATTGTGATATAGTGAATTATAAGTGAAAGAGCGAGAGAGAGAGAGCGAGAGAGACAGCGAGAGAGAGAGAGCGAGAGAGAGAGCGAGAGAGCGAGAGCGAGAGACAGCAAGAGAGAGAGACAGCAAGAGAGAGAGACAGCGAGAGAGAGAGAGAGAGACAGCGAGAGAGACAGCGAGAGAGAGAGACAGCGAGAGAGAGAGAGAGAGAGAGAGAGACAGCGAGAGAGAGAGAGACAGCGAGAGAGAGAGAGCGAGAGAGAGAGAGAGAGAGAGAGAGAGACAGCGAGAGAGAGAGAGAGAGAGAGAGAGAGAGAGAGAGACAGCGAGAGAGAGAGAGAGAGAGTGAGAGAGAGAGAGAGAGAGAGAGAGAGAGAGAGAGAGAGAGAGCGAGAGAGAGAGCGAGAGAGCGAGAGCGAGAGAGCGAGAGCGAGAGACAGCAAGAGAGAGAGACAGCAAGAGAGAGAGACAGCGAGAGAGAGAGAGAGAGAGAGAGACAGCGAGAGAGAGAGAGAGAGACAGCGAGAGAGACAGCGAGAGAGAGAGACAGCGAGAGAGAGACAGCGAGAGAGAGAGAGACAGCGAGAGAGAGAGAGCGAGAGAGAGAGAGAGAGAGAGAGAGAGAGACAGCGAGAGAGAGAGAGCGAGAGAGAGAGAGAGAGAGAGAGAGAGAGAGAGACAGCGAGAGAGAGAGAGAGAGAGAGAGAGAGAGAGAGAGAGACAGCGAGAGAGAGAGAGAGAGAGTGAGAGAGAGAGAGAGAGAGAGAGAGAGAGACAGCGAGAGAGAGAGAGAGAGAGAGAGAGAGAGACAGCGAGAGAGAGAGAGAGAGGAAACATATAGCTTATAGTGAAATTGACAGGTAAAGCTTGATCTTGTGATCTTTGTAGTGAAACTGTTAAAGTACTTTAGAAACTTAGATTGCTTGTTTTGTTAAGAGAAAGAGAGAGATATAACAGCTGAAGGGATCTTGATATAACAATGCTGTGACGCAGAGGTAAGAGCTATACTCAGGTGGAGGCAGTTGAACACTCCATGATAGCTAAGAACAGAGAGAGGATGCTGGATGTGATAAGCTGGGATCGCCTGGGCAGAGAGGCTCTCTATGCTGGAAGAGAGGTTTAGGTCTGGCTCTATCTCTCTAGCAGCTCTACCTCTGTGATGTTGATGCCTTTAAACAGCTCCAGGTGTGCAAAGCCTCAGGCTCTCATCAGACTTATTTACTAGTCACACGCACACACACACGCACAAGCACACGCGCGCACACACACACACACACACACACACACACACACACACACACACACACACACACACACACACACACACACACACACACACACACACACACACACACACAGGGTTTCACAATGCTTATTTAATGTCTGACACACACACACACACAGACACACACAAGGTCTCATGCTTACTTAATGTCTAGCTGGGCAGCTTTACCCGTGGAGCGGAGCTGCCCACCACCATGCCATGGAGGGGACTGATTACACACAGAAGCATCTACAGGCCGGCGACTTTAATGCTGAAATCCGTTTTAATTAATTTCTAGTGTGTCACCTTCATCACCTGTCATGCAACTAGAGGTGAAAAAAACTCTAGATCACTTACAAAGCTCTCCCACCAACTCCGTTTAGAAAATCGGACCATAACTCTATACTCCTCATTTCTGTTTACAAGTAAAAACTGTACGTCCATATCCCAACCAGAAGTCATGGATTACAGGCAACAACCGCACTGACCTAAAGGCTAGAGCTGCCACTTTCAATGAGCTGGACACTAATCTCGGGGCTTACAAGAAATGTCGCTACAAACCGTTAAAGCGTCAATACAGGACCAAGATCAAATCCTACTACACCGGATCTGATGCTTGTCGGATGTGAGCCTAAATACCTTATGTGCGTGCTTCGAGGCTAGTAACACTGAACTATGCATGAGGGCACCAGCTGTTCCGGATGACTGTGTAATCACGATCTCCGTAGCCGATGTGAGTAAGACCTTTAAACAGGTTCATATTTACAATGCCGCAGGGCATGCGCTGACCATTGGCAAGTGTCTTCACTGACATTTTCAACCTCTCCCTGACCCAGTCTGTAATACCTACATGTTTCAAGCAGACCACCATAGTTCATGTGCCCAAGAACGCCAAGGTAACCTTTCTAAATGACTTTCGCTCCACAGCACTCACATCTGTAGGCATTACATACTTTGGTCATGGTGCACATCAACAGCATCATCCCAGACACACTGGACCCACAATTCGCATATCACCAGAACAGATCCATAGATGACGCAATCTCTATTGCACCCCACACAGCACTGTCTCACCTGGACAAAAGGAACACCCACATGAGAATGCTGTTCATTGACTACAGCTCAGCGTTCAACATCATAAAGCCCTACAAGCTCCTCACTAAACTAAGGACTCTGGGATTAAACACCTCCCTCTGCAACTGGATCCTGGACTTCCTGACGGGTCGCCCCCAGGTGGTGAGGGTAGGCAACAACACATCAGCCACGCTGTTCCTCAACACTGTTCACCCACGACTGCATAGCCGCGCACGACTCCAACACCAAAATTAAGTTTGCAGATCACAAGATGGTGGTAGGCCTGATCATCGATGATGATAAGACAGCCTACAGGGAAGAGGTCACAGACCTAGCAATGTGGTACCAGGACAACAACCTCTCCCTCAACGTCAGCAAGACGAGTTGATCTTGGACTTCATGTTCCTTGGTGCCCAGATTACTACCGAACTATCTCTCCTCTCCTCTCCTCTCCTCTCCTCTCCTCTCCTCTCCTCTCCTCTCCTCTGCCCTCCTCTGCCCTCCCCTCCTCTCCTCTCTTCTCCTCTCATGTATTTGTCTGTTGCTGCTTCAATCCCATTTCCCCAGACAGAGACCATGCATTGCTGTCAAGAGTCCACATTGCAGTTATATACCGACAACCACTTAAGTTGTTCTTCTTGTTATAATACTATAATGCAGAGGCTTAGCACATACTTAACTTGCACTATGGGCCCTAGTCAAAGCTGTACAATGCACAGGGAACAGGGTGTCATTTGGAACACAGTCTTACTGTAGATAGATTAAAATACAAACATAGATAGACAGTTATGAAGCCGAGGGAAGCAGAATGATAGTCAGTGGGATTCAGTAGAGAGTCTGTTTAACTTGTAGAGTGATCAAGGGGACCCTAACTAGCAGTGGAAAGTCTGGCAACACATTTTTTCTGGCTGCAATCAGTGGTGGTTGATTACAGACAGAATAAAGTGAATACCTTTTTGACATGTAAAAACATGTTAATTGTATCTCTAGGAGGTAATTTTCTTTGATTACAGCCTGTATGGCTGTAATCAAGGGTTTAACTTTTGGCAGCAACAGTTTTTATGGCTGTAATCAAAAGTATAATGATGTGTGGAAAAGATTCAAGCACATCAGTCTAACAAGGGGAAGGTTTGGTAACAGGGAAGGTTTGGCAACAAAAGGGGAAGGTTTGGTGATACAAGGGGAAGGTTTGGTATCATGGAAGATTTGGCAACAAAAGGGGAAGGTTTGGTGACACAAGGGGAAGGTTTGGTGACACAAGGGGAAGGTTTGGTGACACAAGGGGAAGGTTTGGTGACACAAGGGGAAGGTTTGGTGACACAAGGGGAAGGTTTGGTGACACAAGGGAAAGGTTTGGTGACACAAGGGGAAGGTTTGGTGACACAAAAACACACACAGCACAGCTTCCATATAATTAATTTCACAATAGATCATTGAATTCATTTCATAATATATCATACATTATAATAATGTAGAAATATCTTCCTTGCACATACATATAGCTGAGTCAACCCCTCTCCGCCCCCCGGGGTCCACTGCCCTATGCAGCCACACTCCAAGATAACCCACTCCACTCAGCTCTAGGATCATAGTAGAACATTCATTCAGTAACGCCAGGTGTGTTAGGCTAGGGCCAGACAAACAATCCACAGCCAGGACAGAACAGCCAAGACAGAGCAGCCAGGACAGAGCAGCCAAGACAGAGCAGACAGGACAGAGCAGCCAGGACAGAGCAAACAGGACAGAGCAGCCAGGACAGAGCAGCCAAGACAGAGCAGACAGAAATAGCCTAAAAAGGTGTCTCCCCTAACGTTGACATATTTTCAATACAGACTGAATTTGTCTGTATTAGAAGGCATCCATATTTTAGGAAAACCACCCGGTATACATTTAATCTTGTAATACATCAAAGTTAGTGGTCGTAACTTGACATTCTGCCATTCATTTGTAACATTGCGGGAGGATAATTAGCCTTCCAATTAATGGCAAATACATTTCTTAGCCACTATAAATGTTAACTATGGGGTCAATTTCACGCCATATGTATTGAAATTAAAATAAAATGAAACATGAACATGAAAAGTTGAGTATGTTATATATTCGAGGACGGGTGAAATAATGGAGAGACAGGTTAGGTTAGGAGTGGGAAGGCAGGAGAGGGGAGACAGGTTAGGTTAGGAGTGGAGAGACAGGTTAGGTTAGGAGTGGGAAGGCAGGAGAGGGGAGACAGGTTAGGTTAGGAGTGGAGAGACAGGTTAGGTTAGGAGTGGGAAGGCAGGAGAGGGGAGACAGGTTAGGTTAGGAGTGGAGAGACAGGTTAGGTTAGGAGTGGAGAGACAGGTTAGGTTAGGAGTGGGAAGGCAGGAGAGGGAAGACAGGTTAGGTTAGGAGTGGAGAGACAGGTTAGGTTAGGAGTGGGAAGGCAGGAGATGGGAGACAGGTTAGGTTAGGAGTGGAGAGACAGGTTAGGTTAGGAGTGGGAAGGCAGGAGAGGGGAGACAGGTTAGGTTAGGAGTGGAGAGACAGGTTAGGTTAGGAGTGGGAAGGCAGGAGATGGGAGACAGGTTAGGTTAGGAGTGGAGAGACAGGTTAGGTTAGGAGTGGGAAGGCAGGAGAGGGGAGACAGGTTAGGTTAGGAGTGGAGAGACAGGTTAGGTTAGGAGTGGGAAGGCAGGAGAGGGGAGACAGGTTAGGTTAGGAGTGGAGAGACAGGTTAGGTTAGGAGTGGGAAGGCAGGAGAGGGAAGACAGGTTAGGTTAGGAGTGGGAAGGCAGGAGATGGGAGACAGGTTAGGTTAGGAGTGGAGAGACAGGTTAGGTTAGGAGTGGGAAGGCAGGAGAGGGGAGACAGGTTAGGTTAGGAGTGGGAAGGCAGGAGATGGGAGACAGGTTAGGTTAGGAGTGGGAAGGCAGGAGAGGGGAGACAGGTTCCCCACATTACCGTGTTGTAGGAAAAAAATTCACTGTAAACGGTATTGCTCTGCCTCTGTCTCCTTGTTCGCACCCACTATCCCATACCTCTTGTCACTCCACGGGGAGTTTACGGGGTGTTGCGTTTCCTCCTAGAGACAGTGATGCACACTTAACTATGTACCAGAAAGAGAGACCATGTCTAATCTTATTTTGTGTTTGCAAATGTACACCAAACTATGAACCACCAACTTTGGATGCATAACTGTTTCAAAGTGTGTGTGTGATTATAATGAGAAGGAATACTTAATTTACAGATTAATGTCTGAATTGCTTAATCGTCAAAACAGTGGGTAGACCCTATGATTGGTTGGGTATAGACAGTAAAATGACATTCCCTGTATTCTGGGACCATTGATATGCACCGGGCCGTCTCCTGGTTACTGGAGGAATGCAGCTGTCTCTGGGTCCTGTCCCTGCACCTCTGTCTGATCCCCCTGACCATGCAACTGAGCTTGCTGATCCGGTGGCACTGGACCCTGACCCTGATTAATAGTCTGAGTCAGAACAGAGATGAGGCTGTGTGCAGCCGGAACCACCTCTGAATACTCTCTCTGCTGAACACAAAGTGAACATTCGCTAGATGTAGGGGGGAAAGCATTAACCGACTCGACCAAATCTGAATGTCTCTTGTTTAAATATCCAGCTAGTCCAAAACATTTAGCTGAAGGTAATACAGATATAATCATATGTATGACTAGTTTGAACATATGCTTTCCGTAAACCAAGTAGCTGTAAATAATGGGAAAATGTGATTTCAATCTCATGATCTAAGTGTTCATTTTTTAATCTTATTTCTTTGTGTAATCCCTCTGGCTGTTCTGTTTGTGTTTTAAGTGTTACTGTTTAATAAAGTATATATTTTAAAGTGTATCGTCGTGTCTCGCTGGAAACATGCAACGTTACCTAGCTACCTAACTGGAGACATTCATGATGGGTCTAAAATCACAACCCTACGGCTGGCTGTGGCTAGCTACAGCCTGGCAGCAACTAGTCCAACCCTACGGCTGGCTGTGGCTATCTACAGCCTGGCAGCAACTAGTCCAACCCTACGGCTGGCTGTGGCTATCTACAGCCTGGCAGCAACTAGTCCAACCCTACGGCTGGCTGTGGCTAGCTACAGCCTGGCAGCAACTAGTCCAACCCTACGGCTGGCTGTGGCTAGCTACAGCCTGGCAGCAACTAGTCCAACCCTACGGCTGGCTGTGGCTAGCTACAGCCTGGCAGCAACTAGTCCAACCCTACGGCTGGCTGTGGCTAGCTACAGCCTGGCAGCAACTAGTTACAGGCATGGAGTGTCTTGCGATTCATTCCATTCGGCTAACTAGTCAGACAACTTAAGCCAGCTGACTAAACTAGCATTAGTTAACATACTTTACATTTGTAAAGGGTCAATATATTAAGCGTATCTTAATGCAATACATTTCAGGCAAGATTGAGTCTAGGCTTCATGTGTTGTTATGGGAAATCTAATTAGGGTTTTATCTGTTTTACCTCTCTCACTCACACACCTTTCAATATGGCTGGCAGTGGCTAGCTGCAACGTTACAGGCATGCAGTCTTGAGATTAATCTTGCTAGCTAGTCCGACACCAAAGCAAGCCAACTAAGATAACGTAATTCACACTTGTTAGTCATGGGTAAAAATGTACAGATTACATACTACAGTACTACTTATGTAAACTGAATTACCTGTTGCCCAAAGTTTGGTGAGCAGTGGTGACGTCCTCGAAAATATAATGTTTACATTCTCAACTTTATTTATTTTATTTTGATTTCAATACATATGTCGTGAAATTGACCCAACAGTTAAGTTACAATTTCTTCTGATAACATTCTCCATTATCGAAATTTCCAAGCAAACAAAACCAGGGAGAAGGTTGAATGTTAATCAGTAGACATCCTGAAATGATCCATAGGTCATTTCAACATAGTTTCTGAGGCTGCGGACCCATAGGTACCGGTCCATCACGCCCTGGATCTTTCACAGAGCTGAAGTTCCGGATCACCTTCTGCTCATGTGTTATTTTACACACACATTTTCTTTTATATATCTGCTTTTATATACCTTAGTAGAAAACGAAGGGCAACCATTGATGCCGTAGGTCCAGTAAAGTTGAAAGGTCCATTATGATATTCTGAGAGAGCAACTTGGCATATATAACAAGGCAATTAGAATTGCCAGACGGGCTCATTTTTATAACTTAAAATAAAGTGCTCTTCTCAGCCAATGACGGCCTGACAAATTCTACCCCCGCAAACCTATGTGAACGTTCCTCCACATCTAAATGTGATGAGTTTGTGGCATATTTCAGACATAAGAACCAACATTAGGCTGGGAATAAGTGCAGTGTAATGTCTTGTGCCCTAGCCCACAATACAAAGGCACTATGGATTTATTTAGGATAGTGATACAGTAACACAACTCAAGCCTTCTACCTGCCTTGTCGATCGTATCCCCACCAATTTCTCCAAAATCTGAAGATGTGCAATATATTGTTAATCACTGTCTGTTCACAGGCAATTTCCCCACTGCACTAAAAACTGCTCTGGTGAAACCCCCTCTGAAGAAAAGCAATTTTCCACCAATCTCCACCTTCCATTCTATTTCAGCTTTTATTTTCATTGTTTTTTTATTTCCTGTAAAGCACATTTAGATAGATAGATAGATAGATAGATAGATAGATAGATAGATAGATAGATAGATAGATAGATAGATAGATAGATAGATAGATAGATATATAGATAGATAGATAGATAGATAGATAGATAGATAGATAGATAGATAGATAGATAGATAGATAGATAGATAGATAGATAGATAGATAGATATTGAAATGTTGAAGATGAAATGGTGCTGGAATAGTGGAGGCAGCTTCTATTCTCTTTGCGACTTGCGGTAACTCTCTGTGATTCTAAATCAAAAGTTGTTTAGTGGTCCAAACATGACGGAAACATTACCTTGCTTGACCGTGCTGTAGGTCATGTAACGGTTTGATACATTCAATATGTTTTGTGGACTTCACCGGACAGATGTTGCTCTCCGGTTTTGTGATGAAACAAAGGTGTGGTTGAAGTTATTCTGCCACTGTGACTTCTTATTGTCTGGGCCTTTAGTTCTATATATCACGGTGTCAAAGCATATGAACTAACAGGTTATACAGCAAATAACACATTTATCACAACACATAGGATGTAATATTTGACCTGTTTCAGGAACTATGCGTATGTCAGGTGTCACTAATTCACAGGAGAGGCATTTGAACATTAACATGAATTCTGGGGGCAGAAATGCCTTCTGGAACGTGTGAACTTTCATGTGCCTTAATAACAAACTTTAATGCCATTTAAAACATTTAAATTACGAGCCTAGTTGGTTTAGCCAAAGAAAAAGACAGGAACCTTTGAGCTAGCCATGATTGGCTGAGAACATGTATGGGCTGGACATGTGGAGAGATGAGTTCGGAATGGTCTGCCATGTAGCACTTCTGTGTATAACGTGAGGTGGTCAGTATGTGTAGGTAATCCTCTCTAACACTGCTTTTAAAAAATATATAATCTACACTATACTTTAATATACTTTTGGTGAATTTACGAGACATTGCAAAACATTGCGAGATACAGATGACCAAGATATAGCCTATCCGCACAGCTCTGACTGTCTGTCTGCCTCGCCCTGATCCTCTCTCTCCTTCGCTGGCCTCATCTTTCTCTTCGCTATGTAAAAACGCTAGTGTGGGTTTGGTCTTCGGTCTGTTGCGTGTAGAATAGCTCAGCCTACTCATTGATAGCCCCTACTTTAGGGAACTTGCGTGAGACATTGCAAGCCAAGAAAATGCGAGATTCAGCATTGCGGTAGCCTGTATATCTTTTGATTACCGATGCACAGTCTTCCTAGTAGCCAACATGCCTACCTATGCCTGGTTGTTCCCCTCCCCCCTCTCTCTCCTTCCCTCGCTAGCTCGCTCTTTCTTTGCTGTGAAAGATGCAAGAGTTTATGTTCTCAAAGTAGCCTACAGAAACTAGTTTCCTAAATTGCTAAAATACTGAATCTTAGGAGTCGAAGAGTCGATTCCTAGCAAAATAGAAGCTTGACACACAGAAACGGGGAGGACGGGCAAGGAGTCGACTCCCCACCACTACTGACGCGACAGCAAGTACTAAATTCTTCTGACAGAAATGCACTGCTTTAATTTCTTCACATTCACAACAGTAAGTTAGCAGCTTGTAAATCATCTGTACATAATTACCTTGCAATATTTAAATTCCCCTGTTATGGTGAATAAAACGTTGGCTAAAGTTTAACCCAAAAGGTTGTCATATGTTCTGGTAGGCTAGTTATATGAGCTGGCTAGCCAGCTAGATATCTAACAGGCTAGCAACAAACTAAAGCATTGTCTAGATAGTGGTTATTAGCTGTCAGCTAGATTTAGATATCCTAAAAAATTCTTTAAACAGATGGGTTTTTTTGGGGTGAAAAAACTAGAGCAGGTTAGGTTGCTATTTGGACCAGGCTGCTGATGTCATGCAGACCGCCATCTTTGATGTCATACAACAATAGAATGTTGATGATTTAATGCTGCCAAAGACATTAAGATGAAAGGTAACATTTATACTGAGGGGTTGGTGGGACTTTTAAATACATTACCGCAATCATGACTAGGTCGGTTGGTGGAAATAAAAGTACAGGCTTTGTCGCCAGCAATAGCTTTCAGATATAAAGAAAAGTCAACAATAGGTTGGCAGAATGCTACGTTTGGCAGGTTTTCCATTTGTGATAATTCCTAGGATTAAACAACCAGGAGTTTGGCCTGTCTATAACATCCACCCCTGACCTGTCTATAACATCCCCCCCTGACCTGTCTATAACCATCCACCCCTGACCCGTCTATAACATCCCCCCCTGACCTGTCTATAACATCCCCCCCTGACCTGTCTATAACATCCCCCCCGACCTGTCTATAACATCCCCCCCCTGACCTGTCTATAACATCCCCCCCCTGACCTGTCTATAACATCCCCCCCTGACCTGTCTATAACCATCCACCCCTGACCCGTCTATAACATCCCCCCCTGACCTGTCTATAACATCCCCCCCCTGACCTGTCTATAACATCCCCCCCTGACCTGTCTATAACATCCCCCCCTGACCTGTCTATAACATCCCCCCCTGACCTGTCTATAACATCCCCCCCCTGACCTGTCTATAACATCCCCCCCTGACCTGTCTATAACATCCCCCCCCTGACCTGTCTATAACATCCCCCCCTGACCTGTCTATAACATCCCCCCCTGACCTGTCTATAACATCCCCCCCTGACCTGTCTATAACATCCCCCCCCTGACCTGTCTATAACATCCCCCCCTGACCTGTCTATAACATCCCCCCCCTGACCTGTCTATAACATCCCCCCCTGACCTGTCTATAACATCCCCCCCTGACCTGTCTATAACATCCCCCCCCTGACCTGTCTATAACATCCCCCCCTGACCTGTCTATAACATCCAGTACACTGATCCCCCAGTGAGTGTGATTGGCTATGATGATGATGATGATGATGATGATGATGATGATGATGGTTAACCAGCTAGTAAACTTTAATCATGCTTAGGATTGTGATTACTGGCTTACATCTAAGCGTGTCCACCTACGGAGCCACACACACACGCCACACACACACACCACACACACACACCACACACACACACCACACCACACTGATTTGTTCAGAGTTATGACAGAGGCAATAACTCAGATTCGCTGTGATTGGTTGGTTTTAACTTGGAATTAACCCGTTCAACCAATCATTCATCTAACAAAAGTTGCATCCTAAATGTCATCCTATGCCCTAAACAGTGCACTACTCTGAGCAGAGTCCACTGCTTAGGGAATATGGTGCCATTTGAGATGCAGAGACCCAATTCCTCTGGTTGAATTATTCTCAAGGTAGTTGACCTTTCTCACCTTTCGGGGGTGTGCAGTTATTATCCATTATTTACCGTGCCTTCATGTCACACTTGTGTGTGTGTGTGTGTGTGTGTGTGTGTGTGTAGTGTGTGTGTTTGTTTGTGTGTGTGTGAGGCGCACTGGCATGGCATGACTCTAGGCAGTGTAGTCAACCACAAGGCAGACTAGGTAGACATTTTTAATTAGACTGTTTGTCTGCTGATCTCACTCTCTGTCTGTCTGAGCACAAATGGCACCCTATTTCCTACATAGTACACTCATTTGACCAGCCCACTGGGAATAGGGTGCAATATGCGACAGAGCCTATGTCTCTAAGCCTTATCAATATGTCATCTATATGTCATTGGTCTTTGTTATGTCTACATGTACAGTCATTTATATGTTTGTCCATCAGTCCGTTTGTGATGTCCTTAGGTTGGTGATGATTTTTGATCTCAGGTTTTTTGTAAATGTGTTCCTCGATCACGATCAGGGGTGGAATTGAAAAATGTCCCTTTGGGATCACCAAAGGGACATACAGGAACTCAAGTCCTTCTGTTCACCAGACTTTGAATATCTCACAATCAAATGCCGACTGTTCTACCTCCCGAGGGAATTTTCGGCCATCATTGCCACAGCCGTATATACAGTATCCCCCCTCAAGCCTAAAATGACATACCCAAAACTAACTGCCTGTAGCTCAGGACCTGAAGCAAGAATATGCATATTCTTGATACCATTTGAAAGGAAACACTCTGACGTTTGTGGAAATGTGAAATTAATGTAAGAGAATATAAGACATTAGATCTGGTTAAAGATAGTACAAAGAAAAAGATGTACTCTTATAATCTCCACCCGGCACAGTCAGAAGAGGATTGGCCTCCCCTCAGAGCCTGGTTCCTCTCTAGGTTTCTTCCTAGGTTTTGCCTTTCTAGGGAGTTTTTCCTAGCCACCGTGCTTCTACATCTGCATTGCTTGCTGTTTGGGGTTTTAGGCTGGGTTTCTGTATAGCACACATCTGCTGATGTAAAAGGGCCTTTATAAATACATTTGATTGATTGATTGATTGTGGCAGTGCTGTTGACATTTAAAGCAGGTAGCTACATACACTTGACCAGTGATTGCATCTCATGCCTGTTTGGATACCAGGCACGTTCCGTACAGGGCAGACCAGAGTCACAACCAACGGACAGGGTGGGGGTGGGGGGGGGGGGTCGCGAAGTTGACGATGTCACGACGTCAGAACAACAACAACCAAAACTGAGACGATGACCACTTGCATCCCAACTGCCACTTTATTTTTTAAATTTTATTTAACCTTTATTTTACTAGGCAAGTCAGTTAAGAACAAATTCTTATTTACAATGACGGCCTAGGAACTGCGTTGTTCAGGGGCAGAACGACAGATTTTTACCTTGTCAGCTCGGGGATTCGATCCTGCAACCTTCCAGTTACGGGCCTAACACTCTAACCACTAGGCTCAAACTGTTCCGTTATTTCTGTGATGATGGTGATAATGGCGATTGGGGAGGAAGAAAGTCATGAGGTGCAGTAATAAAAACAATCACAAAGGTTACATGAATAAACACAGTGATTACTCCGAGGGGTGTCCAACTCCGGTAGCAACTGGAATGATTTAGATCTACCGATCAGTGGGTGGTGGAGTCAAGATTGCATTATGTGTCCCAGTGGCACCTTATTCACTACATAGTGCACTTCTTTTGGGCCCTGGTCAAAGTAGTCCAATATAGGCAGTAGGGTGCCATTTGGGACGTACCTTAACCTATTATATAAAATCATTCACATCTCTCAGATGAAAGCAGATATGTAAATTAAATCCATTAAAACTCTAACAGGTCACACCTATCTTCTGACTATACCACGACTACACCACGACTACACCACGACTATACCATGACTATACCATGACTACACCACGACTATACCATGACTATACCATGACTATACCATGACTACTATACCATGACTATACCATGACTATACCATGACTACTATACCATGACTATACCACGACTACTATACCACGACTATACCATGACTATACCATGACTACTATACCATGACTATACCATGACTATACCACGACTATACCACGACTATACCACGACTATACCACGACTATACCACGACTATACCACGACTATACCACGACTATACCACGACTATACCACGACTATACCACGACTATACCACGACTATACCACGACTATACCAAGACTATACCACGACTATACCACGACTACACCACGACTACACCACGACTACACCACGACTATACCACGACTATACCATGACTATACCATGACTATACCATGACTATACCATGACTATACCATGACTACTATACCATGACTATACCACGACTATACCATAACTATACCACGACTATACCATGACTATACCACGACTATACCATGACTATACCACGACTATACCATGACTACTATACCATAACTATACCATGACTATACCACGACTATACCACGACTATACCATGACTATACCACGACTATACCATGACTATACCACGACTATACCATGACTACTATACCATAACTATACCATGACTATACCACGACTACACCACGACTATACCATGACTATACCACGACTATACCACGACTATACCATGACTATACCACGACTATACCACGACTATACCATGACTATACCATGACTATACCATGACTATACCACGACTACTATACCACGACTACTATACCACGACTACTATACCACGACTATACCACGACTATACCACGACTATACCACGACTATACCACGACTATACCACGACTACTATACCATGACTATACCATGACTATACCATGACTATACCACGACTATACCACGACTATACCACGACTATACCATGACTATACCATGACTATACCATGACTATACCACGACTATACCACGACTATACCACGACTACTATGCCACGACTACTATACCACGACTACTATACCACAACTATACCACGACTACACCACGACTACACCACGACTACACCACGACTACACCACGACTACACCACGACTATACCACGACTATACCACGACTATACCACGACTACACCACGACTACACCACGACTATACCACGACTATACCACGACTATACCACGACTATACCACGACTATACCACGACTACTATACCACGACTACTATACCACGACTACACCACGACTACACCACGACTACACCACGACTACACCACGACTATACCACGACTATACCACGACTATACCACGACTATACCACGACTATACCACGACTACTATACCATTACTACTATACCACGACTACTATACCACGACTATACCACGACTATACCACGACTATACCATGACTATACCACGACTATACCACGACTACACCACGACTACACCACGACTACACCACGACTACACCACGACTACACCACGACTATACCACGACTATACCATAACTATACCATGACTATACCATGACTATACCACGACTATACCACGACTATACCACGACTATACCACGACTATACCATAACTATACCATGACTATACCATGACTATACCATGACTATACCACGACTATACCACGACTATACCACGACTATACCAAGACTATACCACGACTATACCACGACTACACCACGACTACACCACGACTACACCACGACTATACCACGACTATACCATGACTATACCATGACTATACCATGACTATACCATGACTATACCATGACTATACCATGACTACTATACCATGACTATACCATAACTATACCACGACTATACCATGACTATACCACGACTATACCATGACTATACCACGACTATACCATGACTACTATACCATAACTATACCATGACTATACCACGACTATACCACGACTATACCATGACTATACCATGACTATACCATGACTATACCATGACTATACCATGACTATACCATGACTACTATACCATGACTACACCACGACTATACCATGACTATACCACGACTATACCACGACTATACCATGACTATACCACGACTATACCACGACTATACCACGACTATACCATGACTATACCATGACTATACCACGACTACTATACCACGACTATACCACGACTATACCACGACTATACCACGACTATACCACGACTATACCATGACTATACCACGACTACTATACCATGACTATACCATGACTATACCATGACTATACCACGACTATACCACGACTATACCACGACTATACCACGACTATACCACGACTATACCACGACTATACCATGACTATACCATGACTATACCACGACTATACCACGACTATACCACGACTATACCACGACTATACCACGACTATACCACGACTATACCACGACTATACCACGACTACTATACCACGACTACTATACCACGACTACTATACCACGACTACTATACCACGACTACACCACGACTACACCACGACTACACCACGACTACACCACGACTACACCACGACTATACCACGACTATACCACGACTATACCACGACTACACCACGACTACACCACGACTATACCACGACTATACCACGACTATACCACGACTACTATACCATGACTATACCACGACTACACCACGACTACACCATAACTATACCACGACTATACCATGACTATACCATAACTATACCATAACTATACCATGACTATACCATGACTATACCATAACTATACCATAACTATACCATAACTATACTAGACCTCAGATCCTCCTCTTCATCCTGTAGACCTTCTCAAACAGCCAGTCATCTTGATAAGAAGCCCAACTTAACTTGCCACACACACACACACACACACACACACCCTGCTGCCACCAACCTGTTGCCTTGGTGACAATACCTTTCTCTGCCTTACATCTCCCTCTCCCCTCTCCCCTCTCTCCTCCCCCCTCCCGATTCTCTCCTCCCCCCTCTCCATCCTCTCCCTCTCTCTCTCCTCCCCATCATCTCACTCTCTCCTCCCCCTCCCAATCATCTCCCTCTATCCTCCCCATCATCTCACTCTCTCCTCCCCCTCCCCATCATCTCACTCTCTTCTCCCCCTCCCCATCATCTCACTCTCTCCTCCCCCTCCCAATCATCTCACTCTCTCCTCCCCCTCCCAATCATCTCACTCTCTCCTCCCCCTCCCAATCATCTCCCTCTATCCTCCCCCTCCCCATCATCTCACTCTCTCCTCCCCCTCCCAATCATCTCCCTCTATCCTCCCCATCCTCTCCCTCTCTCCTCCACATCCTCTCCCTCTCTCCTCCACATCCTCTCCCTCTCTCCTCCACATCCTCTCCCTCTCTCCTCCACATCCTCTCCCTCTTTCCCTCTCTCCTCCCCATCATCTCCCTCTGTCATTCGGAATGTGACAGCTCCGGTCAACTCCAGTTCCTTTCCCAGGTTGTCAGCCCACCAGTGGGACAAGCACTGAAAAGTTCACAAAAAAAGAAAGAGAGAGAGAGAGAGAGAGAGAGAGAGTCATATACACACAGACTCACTCACCCAAGAGCCAGTAGACTGTTCCCAGAGAATAGCCTTTCTCCATCCTCAGATATACTGTCATACTCAGCCTACCTGTCAAACAGACAGTCTACGAATCAATACAGTCTGCAAACAGACCAAAACTGATAAAGCAGTGGACTTCTCATTAGATGGCTTTATCATATTGTACAACACTTTCACAATCACTTCTATTCGCCAAGTACATTTACCCATAGTCAGAATGTTACCTGGTGATATGGTGCTGATAGTGATATACAACATAGTCAGAATGTTACCTGGTGATATGGTGCTATTAGCGATAGACAACATAGTCAGAATGTTACCTGGTGATATGGTGCTGATAGTGATAGACAACATAGTCAGAATGTTACCTGGTGATATGGTGCTGTTAGTGATAGACAACATAGTCAGAATGTTACCTGGTGATATGGTGCTATTAGTGATAGACAACATAGTCAGAATGTTATCTGGTGATATGGTGCTGCTGGTGATAGACAACATAGTCAGAATGTTACCTGGTGATATGGTGCTGTTAGTGATAGACAACATAGTCAGAATGTTACCTGGTGATATGGTGCTGTTAGTGATAGACAACATAGTCAGAATGTTACCTGGTGATATGGTGCTATTAGTGATAGACAACATAGTCAGAATGTTACCTGGTGATATGGTGCTGCTGGTGATAGACAACATAGTCAGAATGTTACCTGGTGATATGGTGCTGTTAGTGATAGACAACATAGTCAGAATGTTACCTGGTGATATGGTGCTATTAGTGATAGACAACATAGTCAGAATGTTACCTGGTGATATGGTGCTGCTGGTGATAGACAACATAGTCAGAATGTTACCTGGTGATATGGTGCTGTTAGTGATAGACAGCATAGTCAGAATGTTACCTGGTGATATGGTGCTGTTAGTGATAGACAACAGTCAGAATGTTACCTGGTGATATGGTGCTGATAGTGATAGACAACATAGTCAGAATGTTACCTGGTGATATGGTGCTGTTAGTGATAGACAACATAGTCAGAATGTTACCTGGTGATATGGTGCTATTAGTGATAGACAACATAGTCAGAATGTTATCTGGTGATATGGTGCTGCTGGTGATAGACAACATAGTCAGAATGTTACCTGGTGATATGGTGCTGTTAGTGATAGACAACATAGTCAGAATGTTACCTGGTGATATGGTGCTATTAGTGATAGACAACATAGTCAGAATGTTACCTGGTGATATGGTGCTGCTGGTGATAGACAACATAGTCAGAATGTTACCTGGTGATATGGTGCTGTTAGTGATAGACAGCATAGTCAGAATGTTACCTGGTGATATGGTGCTGTTAGTGATAGACAACATAGTCAGAATGTTACCTGGTGATATGGTGCTGTTGGTGATAGACAACATAGTCAGATTGTTACCTGGTGATATGGTGCTGCTGGTGATAGACAACATAGTCAGAATGTTACCTGGTGATATGGTGCTGTTAGTGATAGACAACATAGTCAGAATGTTACCTGGTGATATGGTGCTGTTAGTGATAGACAACATAGTCAGAATGTTACCTGGTGATATGGTGCTGCTGGTGATAGACAACATAGTCAGAATGTTACCTGGTGATATGGTGCTGTTAGTGATAGACAACATAGTCAGAATGTTACCTGGTGATATGGTGCTGTTAGTGATAGACAACATAGTCAGAATGTTACCTGGTGATATGGTGCTGATAGTGATAGACAACATAGTCAGAATGTTACCTGGTGATATGGTGCTGATAGTGATAGACAACATAGTCAGAATGTTACCTGGTGATATGGTGCTGTTAGTGATAGACAACATAGTCAGAATGTTACCTGGTGATATGGTGCTGCTGGTGATAGACAACATAGTCAGAATGTTACCTGGTGATATGGTGCTGCTGGTGATAGACAAAAAGCTATGACAAGATTTGGAAAAAGTCTGTCTAGGTTGAAGAATTGAAAAAAGAACAATGGGTAAATATTGTACAATCCAGGTGTGCAAAGCTGGACCTGTAATCGCCGACAAAGGCACGTCTACAAAGTATTGACTCAGGTGTGTGAATACTTCTGTAAATTAAATATTTCTGTATTGCTATATTCAATCTACAGAAGCTTGGAACTTCTGCAGTGCATCTCATCCGAAGTGAAGTGTTTCAATAAATGTTTGTACATTTATTGAAACACTTCACTTCGGATGAGATGCACTGCAGAAGTTCCAAGCTTCTGTAGATTGAATATAGCATGGAGGAGGTGTTTTGTATGCATGGACATAACTTACTCCCAGCCCAGGGTAATTAATATACACATATGCCAATCAATGTGGTTAGCAAACACACAGACATCCAAAGCTGTGGACTAACAGGCTAAGACTCAGAGTCAATGAAGTATTGAACACAAACACTTAGTCATCCAGCCGTCCTGTCTTCCAGTCGTACTCCACATCTCAGAAGATTGCTTTATCATACTGTTTCCTTAGACAAGGAATTCCCATACCCTTTTGTAATGAATAGTTGTAAGCCTTTGAATTTTCATTATTGATTAGTCTTATATGTATTATAGCGAACAGCATGCTAGAGAAGTGCTCATTGAATACATGTTTAGTGCATGAATGCTAGGTGTAATTACTCTTGCTATTTGTGTTTAGGCTATAATGTGTCTTAGGTGCTATTATTGTATCGTTTCAACATCAGCAGCTTTTTTATTAATATAATGTAACATCCAATGGTCACATATACTCCTCTTCTCTCTTCAGATGGGCTTTTGAAATAGTTTAATCCCACCCCTGCAAATCCTAGGCCACCTGCAGACACCTTCTCTACCTCAGTACAGCCCAGCGATACAGCATCAAGTGTTCCTGTCCCCTCTACCTCAGTACAGCCCAGTGATGCAGCATCAAGTGCTCTTGTCCCCTCAACACAGCCCAGAGATGCAGCTTCAAGTGCTCCTGTCCCCTCTACCTCAGTACAGCCCAGCGATGCAGCATCAAGTGTTCCTGTCCCCTCTACCTCAGCACAGCCCAGCGATGCAGCATCAAGTGCTCCTGTCCCCTCTACCTCAGCACAGCCCAGCGATGCAGCATCAAGTGTTCCTGTCCCCTCTACCTCAGCACAGCCCAGCGATGCAGCATCAAGTGTTCCTGTCCCCTCAGCACAGCTCAGCGATGCAGCATCAGGCATCTACAAAAAGGCTGCACCAATTGACCCTGCTGACTGGCCATCTGTTTTAACTGATAAGGTAAGAACAGAGTTTGTTCTCAGAGGACCGTATCAAATAAAAAAAAACTGTTTCACGTTTCTGAAACAAAAAGACGGGAGAAGGTGTCAACATGGACTATTTCAGTCTTAGTCAATGGAGAAAAAATCTAAAGAAGCTGGCTAATGTAATGATAATTTGCACTGCTTCTGCTGCAAAATGTTTTCTCAGAGAGATTTCAAATTGAATAGAGAAGGACTAAGGGATTGGAAAAATGCCAGCCACTTGCTCAAGACCCATGAGGATAGCCAGGACCACAATACACACATGGCAACATGGACGGTATTGGAGGTCCGTCTTGCAAAGGGCCTAACAATAGATAAGCAAGAGATGGCATTCGCTGAGGCTGAGAGAAACAGGTGGCGTGAAGTTCTTACCAGATTGGTGGCAATAATTCAGTCCTTAGCTGAAAGAAACATGTCTTTTAGGGGATCCACAGACATATTAAACAAACCAGACAATGGCCATTTTCTCAAAGAGAAAAAATAATCCAAAATGAACTGATAGACTCCATCAGCGCAAAAGTACTGGAAAAAATAGTGGAAGAGATCAAAACATCAAAGTATTTCTCCATTATTTTAGATTGCACCCCTGATCTGAGTCATAAGGAACAGCTCTCTGTCATTGTCAGGATTGTGTTACTGGAAGACATACCACAAATTAAATAACATTTCATGGGCTTTCTTGTGGCAGAGGATTCAACAGGGGAAAGTTTGTCATCTCTCATCCCCAAATGGCTGGAGGAGCTGAACATCCCCTTTGAGGACTGCAGAGGACAGTCCTATGACAACGGCGCCAACATGAAGGGAAAGTCTAAAGGTGTTCAGACTCGGCTTCTTCAACAGAACTCAAGAACCTTTTTTGTCCCATGTGGTCCCACACTTTAAATCTGGTGGTAGCTGATGCTGCTAAGAGCTCACCAGATGCCATTGGCTACTTTGGATATTTAGCAAAATTATTCAAACTCTTCTCAGCCTCCACCCATAGATGGGCTATCCTCCTGAAACATGTCAAAACCACCCTGAAATCATGGTCAGAGACCAGGTGGGAAAGCAGGATAAACATCATTCAGGCAGTAAGGTACCAGACTGGGCAAGTCAGAGAGGCTCTTCTGGAGGTGAGGGAAACTACTGCAGACCCTGTGGGGAAAGTTGAAGCCCAGTCTTTGGCTGAGGAGATTGGATCCTACCACTTTTCTATTTGCACAGTCATATGGTATGACATCCTCAACAAGATCCAGCATGTGAGTAAACTGATGCAGTCATCTCCTACCATTCTGTTGGATTGGAGACTGTCAGTCTAGTTTGGTTGTTATTCCATTGGTTACATCTAGGCAGATGCCCCAGGGGCAGAGTGGCCCAAACATTGGAAATGGCACTTTTAAAGTTAAACCTTTCTCGTGAATAACCTCATTACTGAGCGCAAAGCTGATTGCATGTTTCTCACTGAAACATGGCTGTCATCAGACTGTAGTGTCTCTCTTATTGAAGCCTCCCTCTGGACTACAGCTTGTTGATGTTGCTTTATCTGACCTGGTATTACCAAGGGGCTTTCTATTGATATATCCTGTTGTTGATGTTGCTTTATCTGACCTGGTATTACCAAGGGGCTTTCTATTGATATATCCTGTTGTTGATGTTGCTTTATCTGACCTGGTATTACCAAGGGGCTTTCTATTGATATATCCTGTTGTTGATGTTGCTTTATCTGACCTGGTATTACCAAGGGGCTTTCTATTGATATATCCTGTTGTTGATGTTGCTTTATCTGACCTGGTATTACCAAAGGGCTTTCTATTGATATATCCTGTTGTTGATGTTGCTTTATCTG